>JABMDO010001747.1:0-12120 GCA_014851415.1 Cnaphalocrocis medinalis
TTTATCTGTATCGTACGTAAACAGAACTAAAATTGATCGCACAAATGTACCGTGTCCAATATATTTTTGAAAGAAATGGTATGACCTTAGAATAATAACTCTCTAAGGGTATGACACAATACGACAACGCTATGTCACACGAGAAAATCAAAAATATACCTAGATCCAGACAGAGTTCAAGGTAGTCTAAACACCGACGTTTTATCTAGTGACCGTGACTTTGACCGACTTCGACAGTTGACTACCCAAGAATAGAATAGAATAGATTTTTATTTGCAAGAACGTGGTACATAATACAGGCGGTGCATATGTATACAATTTTGTGTATAGGTACAGTCAGCCACACATCAGGTTACGCACAACTTGTCAAATTTCCTCAGTTGATTTTCAACCCAATGTGTATCACAGTAAGAAAAGAAATTTGACAGTTTCGTATAGGTACCTACCTACTTTGATGTGTGGCTTTACGTACAAAAAACAATTTTAAATGTTTGTGAAGTACTAGACCCCTTAAGGGCATGCAAATTATTGTTTATGTCTAATTATAATTATTTATAAATTAATTACACATTATAATTAACAATTATATTACCTGAAATTCACGAAGTTATCCTCATACAGGAGAGCCATATTATGAAATAAAAGAATTCACAGTGACTCGAGTTGCATCGCATCACTAAACCACTTTAAGTTTCCGGCAGATTACATCTTTTAGATTAAGATTTATTCCTCTGTTGTATTCAAGGGTGTAATTCGTGATGGAAATCAATTAAAACTCATTACTTAGTTGGATTGGGCATTAAAATATACAGGCTGTAGGTAGCTGTGAACATTTACATCCCTTTTATCCCGTCTTCTACCAATAATACTGGGAAACATTTTTGTTCTAAGTATGACTTTTCGGAATGCGCATAAATAACTAAAACTTTACGAACAAAGTCTGACACGTGACTTGTTCATTTTGTACGGGGAAGCTAAAAAAATTTCGACGAATTTTAATAAGTCGTAGAACAAAATATGTTGTTTAGAATGGCTGGTAATAGACGTGGTTAAATGGATGTGAATGTTCACAGATACACCCTTTATGAACCTGAAAAGACAAAACACTTGCGCGATGTAATCGACACCCAGCGCCATCTATTAGAAAATATTGGAACTAATAGCGAAACTATGTTTCGAAGCGAAGTGAGGGCGTGCCACTATAAATTATATGCAATTCAAACGTAATGCACTCATAATACTTGCGGTTTGGAATACCAAATGCGCGTCAACCACTTGCAGTGTGAGATTACAGTTGTTTTCTCTAATTACAATTGTAATTAGGACATGGTAGATACCTTGCATACTATTAGGCACTAGATACACTTACTTAGGCTTTGCGGTTATTAATACCATGCAATATGCAATGTTTTAGTTTTAAGATTTAAATGTTGATATCTGTAAGATTGTTGCTGAATAAATATTTTTCTATTCTATTCTATTTAATAGGATATTAGGGCAAATGTGAAGAGAATGGTGTTTTTAAAATATCATCGAAGGGTTCAGGTGGGACTCACAGCCACACACGGCTTAGTACGGTGTTTGACAACATTTCATAATTTTTGCATGTCTATATTATTGTTTTATATGAAAGTAGATATAAAATAAAGCGACCCATATTTTTTGTTTTTTCGAAATTATGTTTATAAGATACCTAAAAAACATATTTTAATCCTTCGTATTCTAAACAGACGTAAGCGCCAAATTACGTCATACTTACTTTGGAATACAGTTATTTTCCTTTGCCTATTAAAAAAACCGTCAATACAAGTTACATTGACAATTCATTTTATGTCTTGCATCTGTCGTCAAAGAATTATAACCTCCCTTTTTCCCATACTATTTAAATAAAATGAAAGTTTCCGACGGATTTCAAGTTGCTGATAGTAGAAACTTGCCAAGAGTAAACTATCTAATGTTACTGGAGTTCATGGAAGAGAACGACTGCTACAACGTTGCTGAACTACGTAGTGCTAAAGCATTACTTAGACTTAGCAAGCCTACGTAGACACGGCGGTGGGATACGTAGAATTAAAGCGAGAGGTCAATGCTGCGACTTAGGTATTTTGGAAAAATTATATGTTTCAAAAAAATTATAGTGCAAAATAAAAGATGTAAAATGTTTCATATTTTTTATTAACCTTGTGTAAATAAATAACTAAGTACCTACCTATGTGAATCTTATTTATTGAATTTTAATAATTATACACCTATGAATCTACGATGGCAATCTAGCTTTCAATTTGACCCGTCCTTTCACCGTCTTCATTAATTTTCTAAGTACAAAACACGCGGAGAACAGTTAATTTCATAATAACCAATGCATTGCACCATTCTTACTTCGTAGACACTGGCAATGAAAAAAAGGATTTCTCCGGAGCAGGAATAGAATTGATCGTGCAGATAGGGACACAACAATATTTCGGATCCTTCATTGGCACATACGCAATAGTTTCTTTGTTGTAAACGATTATAAATGAGAATTTATGAGAATTGTAATGAGTACGAGGAATTATTTTTACAAATGTCACTGAAGACACATGACAGTTAATTCACAGATATTATCAGTTTTAGCAATGAAGAGCAAGAGAAGGTATAGGCAAAGGAAATATTTCATTCTTCAATATGTGTGACGTCATTTTTCAGTTTTCAGTTTTAATTTTTTTTCTCAGTAAATAAGCAATATAAAAAATATTTGATATATTCTCGATATCAGGAGAAGAAAACAAAGAAATGGTATTTTTTATTTTAGGGCTTAGAAATTTTGAAATGTTGTCAATTGGTAGAATAACAGCCCCCTGTGTCATGTTGCGGATTCGAGTCCCATGGTGAATTTTTAAGTGCATTATTTCATCATAAGCAACCCACGCTCGTCCACTGCTGGACATAGGTTTCCCCCAATGCCGCCACCCGCTCCCGATGTTCGGCCACTTTCATCCAGCTTCTCCAGCCAGCCTTCAGAATGTCGTCATCCCATCTTGTAGCAGGGCGTCCAACACTACGTTACCGAGTCGTGGTCTCCACTCAAGGACTTTATGGCTCCACGGTGTCAGTTCTGCGGCTAATGTGTCCAGCCCACTGCCACTTCAGTTTGCTAATTCGGTGGGCTATGTCGGTGACTCTGGTTCTCTGTCCGATTACATCATTTCTGTGCATTATTTATTCAAGGATAAATAGCTAAGAATTGCTTTAACTAAGATTAAAATGTGAAGTGGTCTTCACTTCAATTTAACCCATAAATAGGAACAGAATCCAAAATTCCAGAAAGGTGCGATGTTTGGGTTCAAAAAGGATAACATTCTGTACATAAGTAATTTTTTTGTAATGAAATATTAAACAATACAACCTGTATATTTTTAGTAGTAGGTAAAATATCATTCATTAGATGTTGTTACGAAACCGATACAAGATAGAAAACGATTCGATCCCAAAACTAACGAAAAACGGCATGGAATTATGGACCTCCGATTAGCTTCGTGGAATGTGCGCTCCCTTTGCAGACCAGGCGCATTGTACCAACTGAATGATGAACTGCTAAGATATGACATTGGAGTGGCAGCTCTCCAAGAAATCAGGTGGCCGGGCAAAGGAGAATGCAATGTCGACAATAAATCAATTCTTTTTTACAGTGGTAGTGACGTAGGTCATCGCACTCATGGTACTGGATTTATGGTATCTAAAAACCTTGTCGGAAACGTAACCCGTTTTGACCCAGTCTCAGACAGAATCAGTGTCCTTCGTATCAAGGGGAGGCTCTTCAACATATCCATAGTAAACGCCTACGCCCCAACTGAAATGGCAGACGAGGAGACTAAAGATGAATTCTATGACCAATTGGAGACAGTATACGACCAGCTACCCAGCTTTGATGCTAAAATACTAGTGGGTGATTTTAACGCAAAAGTGGGCCAAGAAGAAACGTTCATGCCAACAATTGGGAAACAT
The DNA here is from genome assembly GCA_014851415.1 of Cnaphalocrocis medinalis. NCBI lineage: Eukaryota > Metazoa > Arthropoda > Insecta > Lepidoptera > Crambidae > Cnaphalocrocis > Cnaphalocrocis medinalis. Next base: position 3,985 of record JABMDO010001747.1, read on the forward strand.
AGTAAACACGAAGTATCCAACGACAATGGTCTGAGACTCATAAGCTTTGCGTCATCGAAAGCTATGGTCATCAAGAGCACAATGTTTCCGCATAAAAACATTTACAAGGGAACGTGGAAATCTCCAGGCGGTGTAACTATCAACCAAATAGATCATGTACTTATAGATGACCGACATAAGAGTACCATAGAGAATGTACGAACATACAGAGGAGCAGACTGTGACAGCGATCACTATCTATTAGGCATAAAATTGAAAGTTAAAATTAAAATTAACATCAGATTTCATAGTAATAGCAACAACGAATATATTAACACAGATAGCTTAAAGAACGAACAAATCAGAAACATATTTCAATTGGAACTCAAAAACAGCTTTAAAGACTTGGCCATTGACGACGATGTGAACCGAAACTGGGACAATATACAGAAAACGACAAGAAAGGTAGCTCTTGAAGTCCTGGGGAGGAAAAAGAAAGTAAGGAAGAGGAAATGGTGGAATCAGCAATGTGCTTTAATAACTGAAGATAAGAGAAAACTAAAGATCTTAGCTGAACAGGACAAGCGATGGGAAGACAAGTACCAAGATGCAAAAAATAGAGGCCTAGGCGGGTTATAGGCAAGCAAAAAGGCAACATTTAGACAACTTAGTGCTAGAAATGGAAACACTTATTCGAGCTAATGCTTCAAGAAAATTCTATCAGGAAGTAAAGTCTATCAAGAAAGGATACCAACCCAAAGTTCACATACTAGAGGATGACAATGGTAACTTGGTCACTGACAACGACAAAATTAAAACACTCTGCAGGATTATTTGAGAAACTCCTAAACTGTCCACCATCCAACAAAAACTCACCCAAACTATTGAAGATAATGAGACTCACGTAGAACCCCCCACTTTTGAAGAGGTGCGTAATGCCATAATGAGACTTAAGAATAATAAGGCTCCCGGTATTGATGGCATACCCTCTGAGTCTGGAAATATGGGGGTGGTACTATAATCTATCATCTATATAAACTTATTTTGATGGTTTGGAACACGCAAAAATTACCAGCGGAATGGTGTACAGGTGTCATATGTCCGGTGCATAAAAAAGGTTGCAAAAGGAGATGTACGAATTATCGTGGGATAGCCCTGCTTCCAACAGCCTACAAAATACTATCATATGTGCTGCTTAAAAGATTAGAACCCTACGCAGAACGGACTCTGGGTGACTACCAATGTGGGTTTAGGCCATACCGCAGCACAACTGACCAAATCTTTCTACTCAAGCAGCTGATGGAGAAGAAATGGGAGTTCGCGCAAGAAGTACATTCTCTTTTTGTGGACTTCAGGAAGGCCTACGACAGTATTGACCCAGACGGCTTGTACATCATACTCAGGAACTTTAACATCCCCAAAAAACTGGTTGATATGGTCGAAGTAGCCACAAAAGAAAGCAGGATGAGAGTCCGCATCGGAGGAGAACTCACAGATGACTTCGAGGTAGCCACTGGGCTGAAACAGGGCGATGCCTTATCACCTGTGCTTTTCAACCTGGTCTTGGAATATGTCTTAAGAAGGGTCCAAGAACTAGATGTGGGACTTAAGCTGAATGGGAAGCACAAGGTTATAGGATATGCTGACGACCTAGCCCTTTCAGGCGAAAATAGTGGAGAAGTGGAGACATCTGCGAGAGTTCTAGAAGCGGAGGCGCTGAAAGTAGGTCTATGTATCAATCAGGAAAAACAGAATATCTTCACATGAAGCGATACAAAAACACCCGTATCCAACGCAAAGACCTTCATGTGGGAGATAAGATCTACAAGGGGGTGGCTAAGTTCAAATATCTGGGCTGCACTATTACCGACAGGAACACCCGGGAAGAAGAGATAGAGATCCGCATACAGAACGCATTGCGATGCAGCGCAGCCTTACACAAGGTGTTGGTGTCCAAGCTTCTAAGTAGAAGCACTAAAATCCGTATTTATAAAACCGTGATACGGCCCATCCTAATGTACGGTTGCGAGGCTTGGACGCTGACGCTAAAGGAGGAGAATAGGCTTCTGGTCGCGGAGCGGAAGATTTTGCGGAAAATTCTTGGGTTCGTCCTTAGACCTGATGGTAGTAGGAGAGTTCTCAAAAATGCCGAGATCGAGGAGCTTGTGTGTCAGCCTAACATAATCGGGGAAACAAAAGCTCACAGACTCCGATGGCTTGGCCACATGGAAAGGATGGGTGAGGATCGCAGTGTCAAGAAAGCCTATCTGGGCCGGCCAACCGGCCGACGTCCGGTCGGCCGCCCCAGATATCGCTGGGATGACGTCGTGCAGGCAGATCTTCGCGAGCTGCGAGTCAGCGACTGGCGTGGAGCTGCGAATGATCGAGACCAGTGGAGGAGTCTTGTATCGGAGGCCAAGACACACTTTGGGGTCGCTGAGCCATCGGAGTAAGTAAGTAGTACCTGTAAAGGTGAAAAAGAGATGTTAAAAGTCGACTGTAGAAATCCGTTGCTTTATAGGTAAACATAAATACAATTTTCATTGATCTTAAAATCAAAACCGTGTCCAAACTTATAATCAACAAATTAATAGTTATCTCTACAATGATCTTCAAGCGATTACTATCAATTATCTAATAAATAAGACACTTTACTGACTGTAATGAGCGCTAACCTTATAATAGGCCGCGGCATTTTATAGTACAAGAGGTGACGATGTACGAGCTAAGTAAATTACGTGTTTTTAAATTGACTAGGAATAGATAGATAGATATTCTTCATTGCACAGAAATAGAATACATGAGTGAAACAACAGCTATAGACAGTACAATAAGGCGGTCTTATCGCTTGTAGCGATTTCTTCCAGACAACCTTTAGGTAGAGGAGAGAAAACAGCGTGTTGGCAATGGGGGACCAAACGGAATAGTAAGTAAGTAAACAATTTTGACCTCATTTACACTATCAAAAGTTTAGTGATCATTCGTATTTTTGTTCATTTTTTTACATACAAAAAAAAAATACTTATTCAAAGAATAGTTTTCACTATTGTTAGCACTATTGTTAGTTAGCTTTTGGACATTAATAATAGAATTTAATTTTTTTGAAAATATCCTCTAACGTTTGGAAAACAACCCAAATTTTATTTATAACTAGTGGCCGCCCGCAACTTCGTTTGCGTGAACTTTATGACTCTTGACATAAAGATGATTATTTAAATAGAATTTAACAAAAATATTACTATTATAAATGTTCGTTTATAGGTTAAAGCTTTTTAAGGCGGCTCATTAATATTTTATACGAAATGCCTAGGAATGGAACAACTTGCCGGCTTTTGTATTCTAGAGAGCTACAATTTGGGTGTCTTTAAGTCGAGAGTGAATAGGCTTCTTCTGGGAAAGCACGCTTCATCTTAGACCCTCATTTGTCACCCTCCATCAGGTGAGATGAGGTCAAGTGCAAACCCATTTAATATTTAAAAATTTCAAACTTCTAATGAAAGTAACCCCCAAATTATTTTTTTATTCCATTAGGGGATGTAAGTATTCTATTAAAGTTGAATCTTATATTTTATCCATCAATTCTGTCAAAAGAAGTGTATGCAAAAGTGGAGTAAATTGGGGCCAAGGAATCACGTAGTCCCATGAACAAAACTTTGAACCCCCTTTTCACTCCATTAGGGGTTTAAGTTCGGAATATCCTTCCTTATAGGATCTCATCCAAAAATGCTCATCACATTTGACAATTTTCCATTCCATTTCATTCCATATTTGTTATAGTGTAGCTGGGCTCTTAGAGGTCCAAACCAGATGTTCCATGATCTTTGATTTTTTTTCATGGCATCATAAACTGCTCATCAATCTGAACAACTATTGTTAAGGTGCCATTGACCTACCTCTTATAGTTTAGCTGGGCTGTTGTGGTTCTACATCAAGGAGCCTGGTCTTCAAAATGTAATATATCCTATAAGTTGCCCTGATATTACAGCTATACAATAAAAAAAGTTTCATTCGAATTGGTTCAGTAGTTTCTGAGATTAGCGCGAACAAACAGACAAACAGACAAACAGATAAACAGCCAAACAGACAAACAGACAAACAGACAGACAAAAATTTAAAAAATCATTGATTCATGTTCTGTTACTGTTTTTTAGTCGTCCTAAGTTATTTTGAGATAAATATTTTCAATGTACAGACACAGCTTTTTTTACATTTTTATTATATGTATAGATATAGATATTTGGCATGTCAGCAAACACAACACACACACATACCTACCTAATGTTAGTGACCATGAAAGATTACAAAATTATGTACCTACACTATTTAAAAAATTAAAGAATTAGTAAAAAAGTGTAAGTAAGTTTTATTTTCACCTCCTGTACTACCAAAGAAAACATATGCAAATGAAACAACACCATCACATTATGGCCAACTGTCGATTAGCCGACCAAGTCTGACGTTCTCGTCTTATCACCAGAGTGAAGAACTGGTCTGATAAGCCTGGGATTGCAACATGGTTTTCTCTTCGGTTTCCACTTGGAATGCTTATGTTTATTACACGGTATGTGACGCAGTCGGATTGTAAAATCCGACGTACTAAGTTGCGGCTAGCTATTATCAAAAACGGTTCAATGATGTTCAATTATACAATTGACAACATGTCATACACTGAACTGACCCCGTACTAAGTAGCTTAAGCACTTGTGTTAGAGATATCAGACAACAGAGGAAACTTAATTATCATATTTAAAATACATATTAAGTATATTAAACAGATCCTAAACAAACACAACTGTTCATCAGATGAATTTCTTATTGTTCTCAATGTGAAACAGTGAAAGAGTCCTTGACCACTATAATCAGGCAGAAAACCTAGGCCGCCTTATTGAAGAATGTCTCGCATATTCGCATGACAATGCGGCAAATCATTCATCCGCCGCATTTAAAGATGTCCCTGTTTTTGATAACAGCTAGCCGTAATGTAATTCGACGGAAAATACCACCTCGCTGCGACATAAAATGTTAATTATATCTTGTGAATGGTTGGTGTGATGCAATAGAGCCTGGTTTCCGCAGGATACAAGTCACTGACATAAACGTAGGAATGTAATACTTATAACATTATATTTCAAGCAAAATGCCTACATTCTAGTTGTAATACAGCATTCTTTTTACGATACTTGGACCAAAAATAATTAGAGACAGAAAGTCGGTTCTAGCTGACATTTATATCGTTATAGTTATGGCAGAGTAATGTACTGTATCCCTTCGCCCCCCACGTTTGTCCCTGTTGTTCACGCCAAACGCCAAAACACGCCGAAAATTTACCTTATGGTTAGGAACCTTTTTATTCTCTCACTGTACCTATGGTGTCTGTAGAAAGCTGTTCTGATTCAAAATATATTGAACTTCTACAACTATGCTATGCCTGTTTTAGTTTTCCGTTGCCAAATGGCAAAAATCTGAACTTTTATAGATTCAACATCTGTATGTCTATCTGTCCGTTTGTCACAGCAATCACGATCTTTTTGCAATAGGCAAGGAAGTCGAACCACACGCAAGCGGCTGTCATTCCATTCTCAACATCTTGATGGTTGGCGATCTAGCACTGTGCGTTTTTCGAGGAATTTTCTTCTACGAACCTCAGTTTTGTGGAATAGTTTAGCTGCGGCAGTATTTCCTGACGGCTATCTATGACTTAGGGACTTCAAGAAAAGAGCGTACTCCTTCTTAAAAGGCCGGCAACGCATAAGTGCCCTCGCTGATCTTGCAGATGTTCATGGGTAGCGGTGATTAGTTACCAGCAGGTGACCCGCTTGCTCGTTCGCCGCCTCTTTTATAAAAAAGTAAATTATTATAAAAATCTGCTTTTATCAACGTAATAACATCTGTCACAATGATTTTCAAAACACAATTCAATTAAATTCCTTTGCAATATCATACAGGCATTGTCGTGACTCGGCCAGGGTCACCATAAAGATCGCGGGTTCTCATCCCGGTCATTCAGTCTTTGTGATCACCAACAATGTGACATAACTTCGATCTCTCATTTGTTTAATAAAAGGGTACTGGGAGCAGTCAAGTCCTTGCCCCGGGGTTTGAACCTGTGACCTTTCGAGGACGTTTTATCAGTTGTTATGAATGTATACGATCATTGACATCGGAAGTTTTAAAGCTGTTGAATTTTTCTTTATCATGATACTAGTGGCCCGCCCTCACTTCGCTTCGGGACCGGAATTCCGAAATGAACCAATAGATGGCGCTGTGTATAATTACATCGCGCAAGCGTTTCGTGTTTTCGGTTTACCTATAAGCCTTGTCGTTGTCTCTACATACGTTTAGTCACTGATAAATTTAACTCTGTGGAAATATTTTTTTAGTGACGCGCCCTCACTTCGTTTTGGTTACACACACATTAGTTCCACCCCTTAGCAATAGATGGCGCCAGGCGTCGAGTGTTTTGTTTTTTCGATTAGTATTACGATTTTGCGATGTCTTTTTTTACCTTTTTATAGTTATATAGATACAGAATATAATATAATAGAATAGAAGGTGTGTGTGTGTGTGTGAAGAAGATGATGTTTGATCGTAGGTGGTGGAATATTATGAAACAGATTATCAGTTTTTAACACTCCCACACTGAAAGTACACGTGGCTTTTCTGACATTTGACTTCTGATAAAGACATATACTGCATTTACTACACAGCAATTCATATTTATTTAACATAATGAACACTTGTTTACCGTGTGAGAGTCTAAGAATGTAACCTCTAGCCTTTTGAAATAAAATGGAGATATAAACAGTGTTTATGATCAAATACATTGAAATGTCTGATAAAGCGTTAATTGATATGTTTCGTCTCTTTCCCACAAGGGAGAAGACAGATGAATAAAAGGTTTGTATAATTTCAATAATGAAAATATGAAGCACCTGCCATAGAGCCATAGAGTAATATTATGTAGAGGCATAGAACCGTCCAATTCAATAAAACTGCTATCTATAAGTATTTCTATCCTATACTACTTATAAAGAGGTAGTTAATTTTTATAGACAAAGACAACGCTTATAGATTTTTGGTTTTAAAAAGCCGATGCTGTTGATGCTTGCTTGCTTTCTGCTACTTAAATAAATACATAATGCACCAGACAATCACACAAATCAATCTGGAGACCTATTTTTGAATTTTCGCTTCGTCCAAACAAAACTACTCGTTTTGCAAGTCACGTCGTCTCCTGAGTCGCATGATTCATAATTTTCCCTATTTTTGAAATCACTCGCTTAGTGTGTCGCCAATCTTGTCAAAGTATAGTCCTTTTCACGAAAAGAGTCCCCCGGATTTTTGATGAACTAAAATGACATGGCAGTCTACGTAATGAGTGGGAAAGAGATAGAAAGCCTATTTGTATGACAAGTGGCGCCGCTCCCAGGGGAATGCTTCACAATGCACAGTATTTCTGAAGGCGTGCACATAATTTTTCAATTCTACTGGCTCATGAATAGGTGCTTTAACTTTCCCAATGCCATCAATTGAACGATATCATTCAGCATAATGTCTCTTTCTACCACAAGTGGCTGAAGGTCCCAGTCATTCAGATGGAATCTGCAGAACGTGGCATCGCATCTTAAAAATTGTTTAACTAAGGGAAGTGCAAAAGCACACCCATATAAATGATTACTCCATTACGTTGAAGCAATTTTAACGTAACGTCTTCAAACCTGCCTCCTAAGCAGTTGAGGGCTAACATGGTCTCGTGAGCGATGTATCGAAACCAGCCAGATATTCAGCCTCCTCTAAAGTATACACTTCCGTAGCACCTAAGTCGAGCAGACGGTTTTTTACAGCATTATAGTTGCAATGATTTGCAACTATGTTTATTGTGTTAATTCCCCATGCTTTACACAACTGTATCACGCACTGTCCACAAGGGCTATTGGCCGCATTTTGTATTACTGATTCTCCAGGTTTGACATGCAGGAAATCTTGAGCTTCTATAGGCGTAACATGGAGCTATATGAGCATGGCAGCTTCGGAAGAGGTAGATTGGGGGACACAACATGGACATCTCGTTCGTGATAAGTGCCATAGTAGCGCCATGTGCCTAACATTCTAGAAGAAAGCACAACCCTTTCACTGGTTCAACTGTACAAGCATGAC
>JABMDO010001749.1:0-12128 GCA_014851415.1 Cnaphalocrocis medinalis
ACTTAGTCTAATCAAATCTTATTTATCTGATAGGATTCAGAAGGTGAATGTCAATGGAACTGACTCTTCGGGCGCCCCTTATTATGGGTGTGCCCCAAGGCTCTATATTGGGGCCGTTGTTGTTTTTAATCTACATAAATGACCTTCCTTATATACTAAAGATCTATGTGAGTAGTGTTATTTGCTGACGATACATCCTTGATTTTTGAGGTTGATAGACAAAAAGAAAATGTTGACGACGTAAATAACACTCTCTCCAAGTACTTCACTGGTTCACTTCTAATAACTTAGTTCTTAATTCAAAGAAAACTAAATGTGTAAAGTTCACAATGCCTAATGTAAGGCAGGTCAATATCAATATAGTCTGAATAACGAACCCATCGAAACATTAACTCCACTGTTTTTCTAGGCATCACTCTGGATTCAAATTGCAGTGGAGCCCCCATATTGCTGCCTTGGCAGGAGACTTAGTTCAGCTGCATACGCAGTAAGAAAGATAAGGAATCTGACTGATATTGGACTGCAAGACTGGTTTATTTTAGCTATTTTCATAGTCTGATGTCATATGGTCTATTGCTGTGGGGGTCCGGTGCCGATTTGCAAGCCATTTTCATATTGCAGAAGAGGGCAATCCGTGCCATTTGGCCTTAGATCACGTGACTCACTTAGAGAATTATTCAAGAAATATAATTTTAACGTAGCATCTCAATACATTTTTGATTGTATTATGTTTGTGCGTAAAAACTTGCACTTTACTCGCGAAAATCTGATTTTCATAGCTTTAACACACGAAATAAACATAGGCTTGCGATCCCAAATCTAAGACTTCATAAAATTGGCAATTCATTTGTGGGATTAAGCATAAAACTTTTTAATAAGTTACCACAAAAAGTTATTGACTTACCGCTACATAAATTTAAATTTCATATTAAAAACTGCTTGATGCAGAAAGGCTACTATAATGTACAAGATTATTTAAACTTCGTTTGCGTGAACTTTATGACTCTTGACTTAAAGATGATTATTTAAATAGATATAAAAAATAATACTTATTATAAATGTTCGTTTTAGGTTAATAGATTTTTAAGGCGGCTCATTGATATTTTATACGAACTGCTAAGGAATGGAACAACTTGCGGCTTCTGTATTTCCAGAGAGCTACAATTTGGGTGTCTTTAAGTCGAGAGTGAATAGGCTTCTTCTGGGAAAGCACGCTACATCTTAGACCTCATTGTCACTCTCCATCAGGTGAGATGAGGTCAAGTGCAAACCCATTTAATATTAAAAAAAATATATCAACTTCTAATGAAAGTAACCCCCAAATTATTTTTTTTCCATTAGGGGATGTAAGTATTCTATTAAAGTTTGAATCTTATATTTTATCCATCAATTCTGTCAAAGAATGTGTATGCAAAAGTTGGAGTAGATTGGGCCAAGGAATCACGTAGTCCCATGAACAAACTTGGAACCCCCTTTTCGCTCCATTAGGGGTTTAAGTTCGGAATATCCTTCCTTATAGGATCTCATCCAAAATGCTCATCACATTTGACAATTTTCCATTCCATTTCATTCCATATTTGTTATAGTGGAGCTGGGCTCTTAGAGTTCCAAACCAGATGTTCCATGATCTTTGATTTTTTTCATGGCATCATAAAATGCTCATCAATCTGAACAACTTTTGTTAAGGTGCCATTGACCTACCTCTTATAGTTTAGCTGGGCTGTTGTGGTTCTACATCAAGGAGCCTGGTCTTCAAAATAATATATCCTATAAGTTGCCCTGATATTACAGCTATACAATAAAAAAAGTTTCATTCGAATTGGTTCAGTAGTTTCCGAGATTAGCGCGAACAAACAGACAAACAGATAAACAGACAAACAGACAGACAAAAATTTTAAAAATCATTGATTCATGTTCTGTTACTGTTTTTTAGTCGTCCTAAGTTATTTTGAGATAAATATCTTCAATGTACAGACACAGCTTTTTTACATTTTTATTATATGTATAGAATAGAAGAAGATAAGAATTCCTGGACATGTTAATCAATTCTCTCATTATATTTTTTATGTATAATTTATTTGACGATTATCTAAACGATACAGACTATACGCATTGTATAACATACTGTTACTTTAATCATAATAATGTTTTTTATTAGTATCACATAACAATTGTAATGATCACAAATTTAAAAAGAGTAACTACTGAGTTCTGCTGGTTCTTCTCGGTAGAAATCTACTTTCCGAACCAGTGGGTAGCTTACATAATATTTGACATTCATAAACGTTCTGTATGGACTTAAATTGAATAAAGAATATTTTCATTTCATTTCATTTCATTTCCTCTGTTGTCTGATATCTGTAACTCAAATGCTTAAGCTGCTTAGTACGGAGTCAGGTCAATATGCGAGGTGTTATGTGAATTTATTATTAAAATAACAGATATGAAGATCTATAAGGGTTCAATCTTAGCCATTTGCCAACCGAATCCTAAAAAGGCTTATCTCTCGATACCACACATGATGTATGCGAACAAAAAACTTACGACATTAAATTAAAAACTATTATCAGCTATTTTCGTAGATACCTGTTAAGTATATCAATGGTAGTAAGTACCTACTCAGCATATCTTAAAAGCCATCGACACGAAGTTGTATGTACTATAATGATAATTATCATTAGCCATTAACTAAAAGTGGATCTAACTTTACTAGGCCTGTTTTAATTATTGTTTACAAGCCCTTTTTAAATAATGTTTAAACAGTTATTAAAATTTTGCGTTGAATTATAATTATTATTATTATAGACGGCAGTAAACGCGACGTAAATTTTTAACTGACTTCAAGAAAAATAACGGTTATCGCTATTCTTTCGAGCTGCCAGCTACCTATACTGCTTGACGTTTCGGCTGCCTGCGTTACAGCAGCCGCGGCCGTGGTCACAAGCGGACTGGCGGTATACGACGACAAACAGTAAGTATGTACTTAAGTACTATGAATGTGCTTTAAATTAACGTCGCGTCCAGTCCGTATACCTCCATAATAATAATATTGAAACATTATAATTATTGGCACTTACATAGGTATACAATATCAAATAGCACGTTGTCTAATAAATTATTTTGAACACTATTTTTATCTTAATGTTTCGGAAAGAAGGCAATATATCAATTTGTTACTTTGATAAGAAGCCAGTAAATAAAGTAATTTAAATAAATCAATGGCGTCAAAGTTGGCCTAAAATTTTTAAATAGGTATAAAAGTTAAAAAAAAATGTTATAATAGTAACACAATTTAATCTGATACCTTCCATAAAAATGGTGCATAATAATATTTTACTTTTGTAGACTTTTTAAATTAGTCTTAGAGCTAAGATAACTGAAGTAGGCACGCTAAAAAAAAAAAAGTAACTTAAATTCATATTACGCATTACAATATAATAAAAAATCCATTGCATAAATTCCAATACAATTATTAAATTTACAATGAAATGAAGTTTCATTACATTCCACTTAAAGACGCACAAAGAATTTTTTTATAAATTATGAGTAAACGCGTGAACGTTACCTAACCATTTGAAGAAAGATAGAAAGGATAAAACATAACATCCCAATAAACAATCAGCTGCACAAAAAAGAAAAAAACACAAAAAAGATTTTATCAAAAATTCCTTTTCAGAAACCGAGATGAAAAAACGCCGACCCCACGTCGAACCCTCCCCTGCTTCTGTTTTTAATGCCATATTTCGTGCATGGGTTCTTACGACCTCATTTGCATACGTGTTAATACGAGCTGGCAATTTTTTCTAGACAATCTCAGCTAACTTGGAAAAAACGTCGAAAGGGTTAACTTTTTTCTAACCTAAAAATTATTGTCATTAAAACGGAGGAAAATGACAAAGAAAGTTTTTTTTTTGTTTCTGATGCATCTGTTCTTTTTTGTTAGTTATTTTTTAATTCTCATTCATTAAATTTGCATGTTTAAAATAACCTTGTTCATATTACAATGGCATACATATGCGAATTAATAAGAGCGAATAGTTATTGTAATATAACGTGTTTCGAAATAATAAGCAATTGGAATCGGAATTTATAAGCATTCGACAATCAAAAAGGAATTCTGAAGGCTTCTCCTCGACCTATGTAATTAGGTATGAGATGGATAAATTGGGTTAATTTAAGCTGTCAGTTAAAAACCACAATTGGCTTAACCCTATCATAAATATTCATTAAGGTGTAATAATGCAAGCTGCTTAAAATATCATGCATTGTCCTATATCTTCAGACATGATAGAAAAACTTTGAACTACCTATAATAAGAATATTGAGATATGAATATTTATTATAAACACAACACGTAGCAATTAATTTTAAAAGGACTCCAAAAAATGGTTTTAGTGCAATTATTTCTGATAAATTCTATACACCTTTATTTTTAATTAGTACAAATACTTTACATGAATATTCACAATATTTTTCTCTAAGACGCGATCTTAAGTTTAATGCTAAAGTTTTTAAGCTAAAGGTCATGTCATCCCGTTTTAACACGCAATGTCAAAACGGGCTGGTACAAGTTTTAATCAAGAACGTTTTTAAGGGTCGGTTTTTTTATCCTTAGTACTTACACTTTTGGTTTAATTGACTAATAGTTAACTTTGACAATTGGAACCAATGCAGCAATGGTCAAAGTGACTGCTTATCTATCCTCTTTTTCTTCTATACTATTTATGAAGAGATAACTTCTATAGACAACGACAAGGCTTATAGGTAAACCGAAAACATGAAACGCTTGCGCGATGTAATTTAGCACAGCGCCATCTATTAGTTCATTTCTGAATTACGGTCCCGAAGCGAAGTGAGGGCGGGCCACTAGTTGGTTTATAAAATAGGTACAAGCTAAGAACCGTAGGGATCCCAAGGAGTTGCAAAAACTCTGACTCACGAAGTTAAAGATCTTATTAGTAATGGGTTCATTGATGTCAGCTGTCCTTATTACTTACTCCACTGGCTCAGCGACACGAAGTCTTTGCCTCCGAAACAAGAGACGCTACTTTGGTCAATCCTGCACGACTTGTTCCCAGTCATAGTCGAAAGTTCTCGTAGATGATTTTCGACGACGTCTTTCCAGCGATGACCAGTTCGGCAATCAATTAAGTCAAGAGACTGGAAGAATATCGTCTTGTGAAGTTATTCTTATTGGATATTAATATTCATTTTTGACGCACATTTTCACGTAAAGAAATACAAAAGTTTTCTGGTTAACTATGATCTGGACTAGTTTATGATTCGATGGGCTATGGACTTTAAGGTTTAAGGGTATCTACCCAAAACCACTCTAAAAGTGTTTTGAATAAGAGCCAAGCTACAAATGAATGAATGGATCCCGCAGCCTCTCATAAAACTGACGTGTAGCAACACCTGTGCTATTTCGTTGAGTGAGTTAGATTTTTTTATATTTATTTTATATTATAGGTGTCGGACGAGCAGTGCGGATCACCTGATGGCAAGCGAAGTATTTAAATACCTGCAACACCAGTAGAGTCACAAGTGAGCTGAACCTTTAACCCCCTTTGGTTCTCCCAAGGAAACTGTTGTAAATGCGTTGAGTCACGTCGTTAAAGATCTAGTGAGTAATGCTTTCATTGATGTCAGCTGTTCTAATTGGATAATATATTTCATGCCAAAAATACGCCAGCTTTCTAGTTAGGTTTTGGATTAATTGAGTGATTTATTCACGAGGCATGTCATGGTATATTGGACCTCAATGTGAATTATTCTTCGATGTCACTTTCGTAAAGTTTTCACTAAAATCTTACAACAAAAGTTAAATATTTCATTATTAATTTGAAAATATTGTAAGATTCTTATGTCAATTTCGGAGTAATCTTGGATTTGAGGACTCGATTTCAAATCCGATCGATTTTGAAATCATCTTACCTTTGTAGGTACTGCTCTACGCTGAATGTGAAAAAAAACAATGCTAGAATAAAATATACCTGTAATGCCACATTGTCATTGGTCACAAGTACGCTGCCAACCCTTAAACGCGGATCGACTACGGCTTTCCAGCGATACCTAGTGTTGGCGATAGGTCTAGCTGGCAACCCCGTTGCTAGTGGTTGTTCATTGTCAGCGGCTTAGCAACGGGGTGCGCTTTAGAATAATTGCCTTAATTTTGGTTTTTATATGTTTCTGTTTAAACACCAGTGGTCATGGTAATTATACATATTTAGCAAGTAAAATAGCTTTCATTCCGTAAGTAACTCCTAGGTCGTCCAACAAGTCGAGATACTGGGCGAGGATCATCCGTAGAGGCTGCAACTGTCCCAAGGAAATAGTTGCAAATGCGTTCTGAGTCACGAGTTAACTAGAGCTGTGAGTAACGCGCTCATTGATGTCAGCTGGCTTATTGAATTATATTTTACGCGCTTTTAACTAGTTACATAGCGGGCAATTTAGCCCACATCCGTAAGGGCATGCGCCGGGTCTTGTTAGTTTATACGTGGGAGAGTCACGCTTCGGCATGAATGGCCCGACTCATAGAAGATCGGCGTGAAGCTGCGCCTGCGCTTTTCTTTGAGTGAGTAAGGGTACTAGAGGCCCAATTGGGGGAAAGTGGATAAAGATTGGCAGGCGTTACAGGTGTTTATAGGCAGCGTTTTATTACCATGGTGATCCGTCAGCTCGTCTGCCATCTATCACACAAAGTGAAATGGTGCAGTTTTCGGAACAAAATATAGTTAACGTTTTGCGGATATAAAGATTCAGCCTTATTATACTGTCCTGCAGGGCTCAGGCCATTATAAAAATCAAAGTCATCGCTACTATGATATTATTATGTTATTAAGTTAAGTTAATTAAGTTGGTATCACTCTTGACATTGTGGTCGTAGTCGTCACTTCAGATATTGGTGGCAAGCTTTACAACGCGTCGCCACTCGTGCATTCGTCGACTAGTTGTTATAATAATTCTGTAAAGTACAGATGGCAGACCAAGCCGTCAAAAAAAATTATAACAATTTTTTCGTAATAATTTCAAAACGTTTTCACTTAAGCGTCATCCACACATGCCCGCATCGCTCGCTTTTGTTTTACTCATTGTGATCGGCTAGAACAATAGGGCGATTGTTTCGGCGCCCCGCGTAGAGCTTTCATGCAAATGAGAGTATTGAGATCCACTTTTTCGGCTTTGTGTAGGTCATGCAGTCATGCGGGCTGCGTACACGTGTGACGGTGCCCTTATTTAAAAATAGACTAATGAGTGTAAAATCAATGGGATATTTTCTGTTGTTTTAGGGCTGTATTTTGAGCACCTGCAAGTCTATAGGTTTTGATTATGGTTAAATTTAAAATATTAAAAAAAGAAAGGTAGATAGGTATAATAACTATTTTTGACGTTTACAGATTGAATTGGAAGAAATCGTGATTGCAGAGCAGGACTACAAAGAGATCATCTGCGTATAACGACATTTCCTTCTCTTAAAAGGTAGAACAATCTTTCAGGCATGTAAAAGTACTTAAAAGTAGATAATATGTGTATACTACGAGTATATGGTAACAGAAGTAGATTTGAAAATTCCAGAGGTGCATGCTCAAATTCGAAACCTACGACCCTCCGCTAAAGAATACGCGTTTACACACTAAGCTATGTAACTATCGCTCCGACAACGACAAAAGCCATATACTTAGTTTAAAAGCTTTATTTCCAAACAATCTTGATCTAGGAATGCTATTTGACAGCTTTGAAACTCTTACTCTCTCACACACGCTAAGAGTGAAAAAGACACATAAGAGAGTCATAACCACAAATGGCGGGCTTATAGCCGACTGTCGCCACATATAATCACATCGTAAAGATTCCACTGAATGTCAACGATTAGACGTTCAAAAACATCAAATCTGAGTTTTAGTACATCTTGTTCGAATGGTATGCAGTTTAAGGATATTTCAGGAAATAGGCGTCCAGGGAAATGATCGTATAGTAAACTCTGGTTTTGCTATTTCGAAGTCTCACATTCTGGTATAGTATTTTGACTCTCTCTCTACGCAAACAACTTAAATTTAACGAAATTAAAGTCGGTTTAATACGGAAGTTTTAATAATGGATAACACAAATGAAGTAATTTTAGTATGGTCGATCAATAAAATAAGCATAATAGAAATCAGTTATCCTCTTCTATACTATTTATTAAGAGATAACTTCTATCTTCTTCTATAACTTCTTCTATTCCATATTCTATCTATCTATACTATTTATAAAGAGATATCTTCTATCATGCTAAAAAGGCTTTATTCGTGCTACCTATTATGATGGCTTTGGAAACAAAACGACTAAAATTTAACGGTATTTAAAATAATGCGGCCAAAAAAGTATTTATTTCATACTTTCATCCTACCTACTATATACTACATACATTACTTTCATAGTAAAAAGTATCAGCCTATATACTGTCCCACTGCACGGCAAAGGCCTCCATCATAGAAATCAAGTTTTCGCTACTATGATGGGATTAGGCTTAATCACCACGCTTGCCTAATGCGGATTGGTGATCACAAACCCGAGCTATGTTCGAAAAATTCGAAACTAGACCAACAGGGCGATTCACTTTCATAGTATTTGATTTCAAATTCAGAAAACGGGAAAATTTCGTAAATTTTGCGAATGCGCAGGCAGTGCAAAGCGCTGCTTCACGCCAGTCTTCTGTGAGGCCGTGGTGTCACTTCAGTCGAGCTGGCCCATTCATGTTGACGCGTGGTCCTCTCACGATTAACTGTGATACTTGAATCAAGGACTGGTGGTCTTTCGACTTCATGGTGACTTATATTCGATCCAATTGAATACTAATTAATAAAATACTCTTTCGTCTGTCTTAGTGCTAAGTAATATAATATTAATATTTTCACTACATCACATACATTGATCTGACTCTGAGATAAGTAGCTCAAGCACCTGTTGAACAGATATCAGAACCAACAGTGGGATTACAAATATATACATATAATACTTTTCTTTTGTAAATATATACTTATAATACATAGAAGACAGCCAGACCAATACAAACAGACATATTCATGCACACAAATGTTTGTACTGTGCGGGGATCAAACCCGCAACCCTTGGCCCAGACGCAGCATTCACTACCACTGTAAGTCGGTCTAAGTATATTAAGTAATTGTTTTTTCTCGCTAACATAAGGAACCCTTGTCCTAAAAGCGAGGATTGCGTAACCCGTTTAACATTCAGCTCACATCACGACAGCAATAAAACCGTTGACAGTCCAACCGAAATGTGTTGCCAAGGACACCACAGGATTTGAGAGCGGGAATGATTCCTGAGAACGTAAGGTTTAAATAAATTTAAAGTATGGTTCGAATTGATTTCTATGATGGAGGCATTTGCCCTGCTGTGGGACAGTATACTGACTGACGCTGACAATTCGAATTTTCAGAACATAGCTCGGGTTTGTGATCACCAATCCGCATCAGGCAAGCGTGGTGGATTAGGCATAATCCTATCATAGTAGCGGTGGCTTGATTTCTATGATAGATCCCTACAGTGTGACAATATTATAAGCTGATACTTTCTTTATGTGATAGACAGCTGACGCATAAACTGATGGTAGCCTGGTAATTTATAGACTGGTAGATAAGTAATGCCTCTTGACAGTTAGTTCGCCTATTGCACAAAGTTTTGTGTGATATAGTTTTGTTTTTAAACTGCATAATATAATATTTGAATATTTTCTTTCGTTGAAAAAGTACAAAAGTGAACCATCACTTTTTATAAATCCCTCAAAAAATACACAGTTGAATTCATAATCTCCTTCTTTTGATTTTAAAGTAGTTTAAAAATATGTTCGTGAATTTAGCTATGTTTAGTATTTTTTTCTATTTCAACCCAGTTTGATTCCCACTTTTGCCGCAATAGTAAACACATAAATCTACTTCAAAATATTTTTAAACATCCACCCGTATCAACATATCTTAATTATTATACAGAATCAAATCGTAGCAAAGAGCATCCACAAATTATACTTCAAAGTAAGCTAGCGTTTACAACCATGTATAAATTAATGTTGTTGATGGTTAAGAGTGACGGCAAAACATGAGCTTACATCGTGGTTTATTGCTGCTTGAATACTTGCAGTTTGCAAGTGGAAACCTAGGATTATAGGTACTATTACAATCATCAGTGTTGTACTGTTGTCAAATTCTTGGCAGAGCAATGATAGCTCAAATGATAAAAACGTACCTACCTTCCATAAGTACGGGATTTATCTTTACTATTTTTTAAAGAGATAACTTCTATAGACAACGACAAGGCTTATAGGTAAACCGAAAACACTAAACGCTTGCGCGATGTAATTGGGCACAGCGCCATCTATTAGTTCATTTCTGAATTACGATCCCGAAGCGAAGTGAGGGCGGGCCACTAGTAATTTATAAATAATCTACTTTTGTGGGATTAGTAATCGGTAGATGCATGGCAAGTACCTACTCGATATCATCCATCACCCTTAATAAAAACTAGTGGCCACCCGCAACTTCGTTTGCGTGAACTTTATGACTCTTGACTTAATCTGAACAACTTCTGTTAAGGTGCCATTGATCTACCTCTTATAGATTAGCTGGGCTGTTGTAGTTCTACATCAAGGAGCCTGGTCTTCAAAATAAAATATATCCTATAAGTTGCCCTGATATTACAGCTATACAATAAAAAAAGTTTCAATCGAATTGGTTCGGTAGTTTCCGAGATTAGCGCGAACAAACAGACAGACAAAAATTTTAAAAATCATTGATTCGTGTTCTGTTACTGTTTTTTAGTCGTCCTAAATTATTTTGAGGTAAATATCTTCAATTTACAGACACAGCTTTTTTACATTTTTTTTTTTTAGTATAGATACAGATAATATTAAATCACATCCACATCGCAAATTGTTAGTTACTGTAACTAGTGAGTCACTCTTAAGTAGCGATTTTATATAGAGCGTTTTTGATCAAGTTCAAAACTGTGATTTTCAAATTGTGATATCTCGGAAACTTTTTAAGATATCAAAGTAAATATTTTACCAATGTTTTTGTGATTAAGGAATCTTACGATGGCATAACAAATTAAAAATAATTCGTCATGCCTATTATCGCAATATTAATAATTTTATTTATTACCATCTAGGTACGCATACTCCCGTTGCCATAAATAAAACTTATAAGACTTTTTTGCCCATACGTCATTGGACACAGTGCGCTTCCTATCCTATTTATACTACTTAAACATCAAAATAGCATACTTAAACAACCATTACACGATAATAAACTTTAACGAGTTGACAATACAACTACAAACAACTCAGCAATGGCGGTTGGTCCAACAAGAAAACCTATAAAAATCACATTAAAGACACGGAACCGTGCAAACTATATGTTTGAGTAAAGTTCCGTGGAGATGTGCGAATTATTATATAATATTTGGCGACTAGTCGACAACTAGGAGTTACAGATGTGGGTAAACATCGAATATCGTATAAGTATGTGAGGTAACGCCCCGTTGGTCTATTGGTTTAAGTACCGGGCCGTGATCTCGGGGTCCCGGGTTCGATTGGTTTTGTATGTTCATAGTAAATGACAGCATCTGCTCAGATATTAATGCAGTACTGAATGTTCAGATATATTTGGTCACCTTGTCTGCTACGATATATCTGATGGCGACTGTACCTACAAATGTATTTCTAGAAAATATCTCAAAAACATCTCAGTCTACTGATTTTACCCCTAATAGAGGGAAACCCGTAAGCTTGAAACTCTGATTCGAAGCCAATCGAGTGGAAATAAATTAAGGCAATTAGGGTGTTTCATTTCTATTGGTTCTTTTCTCCGGATCGACGAGCTTGGTCTTTGATTGCGCATTTAGTACTTATACTGACCCAGTCTGGTGTCCTTAGTTGTGGTAGCGTTCAACGACATCGCTTTGGAATCCGGGGTAGGTACGCTTGGACCATAATCCCAAAATGATATTAGTTAACGATGAGCGCGAAATGCGGGCTGCGAAAGTCAAACGCTATCGTTTGACTTTCGCAACCCTTACAGGTGAATCAGATCGACAGAATCATGGTTACATTTTAGAAACTACCTATA
>JABMDO010001750.1:0-25986 GCA_014851415.1 Cnaphalocrocis medinalis
AGTCACTAATAGATCAGTCCGTCAGTCACTAAATGATTAGTCAGTCAGTCACTAATAAAGCCAGTCCGTCGGTCACTAAATGATTATAGTCAGTCAGTCACTAATAGAGCCAGTCCGTCAGTCACTAATAGATCAGTCCGTCAGTCACTAATTGATGAGTCAGTCAGTCACTAATAGAGTCCGTCAGTCACTAATGGATCTGTCAGTACTAATTGATCAGTCAGTCAGTCACTAATTGATTAGTCAGTCAGTCACTAATAGAGCCAGTCCGTCAGTCACTAATAGAGCCAGTCCGTCAGTCACTAATAGATAAGTCAGTCAGTCACTAATAGATCGGTCCGTCAGTCACTAATAGAGCCAGTCCGTCAGTCACTAATAGATATGACAGTCAGTCACTAATGGATCAGTCCGTCAGTCACTAATAGATCAGTCCGTCAGTCACTAATAGAGCCAGTCCGTCAGTCACTAATAGAGTCAGTCAGTCACTAACGGATCAGTCAGTAAGTCACTAATGGAGTCAGTCAGTCACTAAGTCACTAATAGATAAGTAAGTCAGTCACTAATAGATCAGTCAGTCAGTCACTAATATATCAGTCCGTCAGTCACTATAGATCAGTCCGTCAGTCACTAATTGATCAGTCCGTCACACAATAATATACCAGCCGTCAGTCACTAATAGATCAGTCCGTCAGTCATAATAGATCAGTCCGTCAGTCACTAATTGATCAGTCCGTCATCACTAATGGATCAGTCAGTAAGTCACTAATAGAGCAGTCAGTCATAATGGATCAGTCAGTAAGTCACTATAGAGTCCGTCAGTCACTAATTGATCAGTCCGTCAGTCACTAATATATCAGTCCGTCAGTCACTATAGATCAGTCGTCAGTCACTAATTGATCAGTCCGTCAGTCACTAATAGATCAGTCAGTAAGTCACTAATAGAGTCAGTCAGTCACTAATAGATCAGTCGAGTCACTAATGGATCAGCTAGTTAGTAGTATCATTGATAAATCAGTCAGTTAATCATTCAGTCACAGGCGGCGTTACCTCTTCATTTTCGTTTCGACACATCAGTTCCACTGTCACCCAACAGATGGCGCCGGGCGTCGTTCGCATCTCTTCAAACAGGCCAGTCATAGTCACCTCAGGTTGAGTTGAAGTCAGCGAGAACCTCTTCCGCAGCCCTCGAAGGTGCACTGGAAGGGCTTCTCGCCGGTGTGGACCAGCTGGTGGCGCTTCAGCTTGGGAGCTCCACGAACGCCTTGCCGCACTCCGCGCACACGTGTACGCGCGGCCCGTGCGTGCGCAGGTGTTTGCGCGTCGCCGAGGCGTTGATACATCAGTCGCTCGGTCAATCAGTGAGTCGGTCAGTCACTAATAGAGCCAGTCCGTCAGTCACTAATAGAGCCAGTCCGTCAGTCACTAATAGAGCCAGTCCGTCAGTCACTAATAGAGCCAGTCCGTCAGTCACTAATAGAGCCAGTCCGTCAGTCACTAATAGAGCCAGTCCGTCAGTCGCTAATAGAGCAAGTCCGTCAGTCACTAATAGAGCCAGTCCGTCAGTCACTAATAGAGCCCGTCCGTCAGTCACTAATAGAGCCAGTCCGTCAGTCACTAACAGAGTCAGTCAGTCACTAAGTCACTAATAGATAAGTAAGTCAGTCACTAATAGATCAGTCGAGTCACTAATGGATCAGTTAGTCATTGATAGATCTCTCTATCATTCAGTCACAGGCGGCGTTACCTCTTCATTTTCGTTTCGACACATTAGTTCCACTGTCACCCACCAGATGTCGCCGGGCGTCGTCCGCATCGTCCCCGGAGCGCGTCTCCTCAAACAGGCCAGTCATAGTCACCTCAGGTTGAAGTCCAGCGAGAACCTCTTCCCGCAGCCCTCGAAGGTGCACTGGAAGGGCTTCTCGCCGGTGTGGACCAGCTGGTGGCGCTTCAGCTTGGAGCTCTCCACGAACGCCTTGCCGCACTCCGCGCACACGTGTACGCGCGGCCCGTGCGTGTGTAAGTGTTTGCGCATCGCCGAGTTGTCGCGGAACATTTTTGTACAACCCTTGTGGGGGCACGCTGGAAAATTAGAAAGGAGAAATTTAGGTATTTGCTAAAAAAATAAAACATGGTTGTACCTATACTGATTCATAATCATGTAAAGTAAACTGATAGATGTCAATGTGTCATCCCATGCATTATCACTCAATTTGACACTTGCAAAATGTCAAAATGCATAGAAACTTGTCATTTTCATCTGTCAGTTTACTTTACATGTTTATGAATCAGAGTATAATTTTAATTCGGCTATGGCGGCCAACAAATGATGCCGAACTATAGGTAAATTCGCTATCGATTGTTGACCTCGAAAATCAGTTAGGATATCGATACTACCCTAATTTGGGCTATCGATTCTATATCGATAGCCCAAATTAGGGTAATACTATTCATGACTGCACAGAAAACCGGCGTGAAGCAGCCCCATTGCTGTGTTTCGTCGAGTGAGTGAGGGTACCGGAGGCCCACCCGGGGCGGAAGGGGATAAAAGGTTGGCGGCGCACTTGTAACTTCACTGGTGTTGCAAGTGTCCATGGGCGGCGGCAATTGCTTACCATCAGGTGATCCGTCTGCTACCTATCACATAAATAAAAAAAAAATAGTTCCTTATTTTTCGATAGTAATACTTGCGAGTTTTATCAGAAGACGCCAGGGACGGTTTCTTTAGCCTAATCTTGTGCCCAGGCCGGGCAAACTGCCAGCTGTTTGGATAGGTCTAAACCTATTGCCCAGGATTTGCCTCTTGCCAATGTTCTCCAAGTAGATACTATAACAACACTCATCAAAGTCTAGCAGAAGACCTCCGGGACGGTTTTCTTTAGCTTAATCTTGTGCCCAGGCCGGGCAAACTGTCAGCTGTTTGGATAGATTTAATAAACCTATTGCCCAGGATATACTTCTTGCCCTTGTACTCCGAGTAGATACTATAACAACACTCACCAATAGTCCTATCAGAAGACTCCGGGGACGGTTTCTTTAGCCTAATCTTGTGCCCAGGCCGGGCAAACTCTGCCAGCTGTTTGGGGTCAGACAGGTCTAATCCTGGCATCGTCTCATTGCCCAGGATATTCTTCTTGCCCGTCATGTACTCTGTGTAGTCGGGGTCTGGCTCTGGGTTTGATCCGTCATCTGGGAACAAATGGTAAACTAAAGAATATTAATTATTTTGCATATTTATTAAGTCCTAGCGGCCGCCCGCGACTTCGTCCGCGTGGAAAACTAACTTTTTACCCCCTTTCAACCCCCTTTTCGCAATAAAAAGTAGCCTATGTCCTTTCTCAGGGTCTAGATTATCTGTATACCAAATTTAATTTAAATCCGTTGAGTAGTTTTGGCGTGAAAGAGTAACAGACAGACAGACAGAGTTACTTTCGCATTTATAATATTAGTATGGATAGATAGACTTTAACCACTATTTATTAGATTATTAGAAAACGGAGACTAAAATTAGTCGCAGTTTAAAAATTCTGTTTTCACTTTCATGAAAACTGACAAATATAGGGGACTTCTTCTGTTACAGATATCAGACAAATAATTTTTATTTGGTATAGCAATTCTTTGCAATTTATTCTTAAGTAAATATTGCACTTAAAAAATTCTCGGAGGGTTCAGGTGGGACTTGAACCACAACCTTCTGCAATCCGGGCAGATAGCTATCCATATTACACCATCCGAGCCCCTTACTAAGCCGACGAATTCGTAAGTGCTTAACTCGCCATGAGCTGACGATAGTCTCATCAATATTGTAGGTACTATACAATATCCAGTGGAAACATTATTACAAATATTTGACCACTAGTAAGATGAAACTGCTAAACGAATAATTTTTATTTTTAAGTGCAATATTACTTAAGAATAAAGCTTGCAAAGAATTGCTATACCAAAAATAAAAATTATTCGTTTAGCAGTTTCATCTTAACTAGTGGTCAAATATTTGGAATAATGTTTCCACTGGATATTGTATAGTATACCTACAATATTGATGATATATCAGACAACAGAGGATCACAAACATAATATTTAAATACATAAACACACTGAACAAACACAAGTGTTCATCATACGAATGTTTGTCCAGGGTGGGGATCGAACCTACGACCTTTTGCGTATAAGGCAGGGTCACTACCAAATGCGCCATCCGGCCAGTCTATATAAACAAGTGACTTGATGAGTCAAGTCAAGCCGCGACGCATGTCCGAAGCACAAAATAATTACACACAGAAAGGAGGCTGCCCACTAAGAGCTAAAAACGTGTCATGTACTCACGCATGCGCACTAACGGGGAAATACGCCTTTTCGACCACATTAATCCTAGCCTATGACATAAGATTGTCGAACTGTCGAGGTCTGTGGTAGAGGCCGCGCGCTTATGTACTCATGCCGGGCAACAATCCTAGCATATGTCAACGAACTTTCCTAAATTCAAAATCAGGTCAAAGTCTAACTTCTGTGTGTAATTATTTTGTGGCAATACAATCTTTGAAAACTAAAATTACGGATGGTTAAGTTTTTATTAAAGTGTCTTGTATTTAAATGAAAAAAAAATGAAATTATTTTTTTTAATTATAGAATCACAATTACCAGTAAATAAATTACATCAACGAGTGTTTTAGGGGTATACTATGGTACGATAATTTTATTGCAGTAGCAACATTGTAGTAGATTTTTTGGTCTTGAATTCCAGTTTTGGGTATAGAACTCTAGACCATCTGTATATTTCATTCAAATCCGTTCAGTAGTTGGCGTGAAAGAGTAACAGACAGAGTTACTTTCGCATTTTTATAACATTTTTTATAATAATATTTCACTACATCACATACATTGATCTGACTCTGAGATAGGTAGCTCAAGCACCTGTGTTACAGATATCAGAACCAACAGTGGAATTACAAATATTTACGTATAATACTTTTCTTTTGTAAATACATACTAATAATACATAGAAAACAAACATGTTCATGCACACAAATGTTTGTACTGTGCGGGGATCGAACCCGCAACCCTTGGTCCAGACGCAGCATTCACTACCACTGAACCAAACGGGTCGTCAATGTTGGGGACTCTCAGAAACATTTCTAGGCGTCGAGATTCACCTGTCACTTCGAATTAATATTAGTTATCCTATGCACATCGTATTACTTGTAACGGAACGTGGAAAAAACATAGAGCTGCGACATGTCATAATCGGCGCCATGTTGCGATTACTCGATAATCAGATTATACGAGTGCATCAGCCTTGTATGCGAGTTGTGTTTTCGTTGTATTTGCGTGGTGTTCGGTTATTGTACTTTTATTGCTGTTGTTGTTACGTTTTTTGTATTTTTTGGGAAAATGGTGTTGCTGTTAGTATAAAAAAATCGATTCCATTTCCTTAGGAAGTATTATCGATTACCAGAAACAATCGCAATCATTTCATTATAGACATCTCTAAAAGTGTCAAAAATCGAAGTGCACAGGGCTCTTCTTAGCTGAAATGGAATAGAGGACCTAGTAATGGGACCACGGTGACTCACCATCATCCTCCCGGTAGCCCACATGGTGACTGAGAACTCGCCCTCCATGGTCTTGATCTGACCTGCTTCTGTTCCCAGCGGCGGCCGCCCCGCGCCCAGTGTTCACGCCATCCATTAATCCCATGGGGACTTCTCCTGTGAAATTTTGAAAATAATTATTAACCCCTTAATGGGCAGTAGGTATTGGTTTTGGACTTAGGCTGCTCTGCTTTGCTCTGGTGGAAAAGCAGCCTTATCTCCATAACATAAGGTTCAACATATGGTGTACTAGCGGCCGCCCGCGACTCCGTCCGCGTGGAAAAGTAACTTTTTACCCCCCTTTCAACCCCCTTTTCGCAATAAAAAGTAGCCTATGTCCTTTCTGATATTCTAGATCAGTGTTTTTCAACCTGTGGGTCGCGACCCCCTGGGGGGTCGCGAAGCTTCTGTAGGGGGTCGCCAGAGGTTGGGTACTTTAGAAAAAAAAAACAATCGTGCGTGCGTACCGTATGGCGATGGAATGAATATTGGTAATTCAGTAACATACACACATAAATGATAAAAAAAACCGAAGGGTCAAGGGGGTCGCGAAATATTTTTTTATACCAGGGGGGTCGCATCATGAAAAAGGTTGAAAAACACTGTTCTAGATTATCTGAATACCAAATTTCATTTAAATCCTTTGAGTAGTTTTGGCGTGAAAGAGTAACAGACAGACAGACAGAGTTACTTTCGCATTTATAATATTAGTATGGAGTATGGATACAAATTGAAAACTCAAAACAGATTGCAACTAATAGCAAAATTGTTACCCGAAACAAAGTGATGGCGGGCTACTAGTATATTATTATGTACTATTTTTAAAGAGACAACTTATACAGGTTGTATGAACATTTACATCCCTTTAACGATATTCTTTTCTTTTTCTAATTAACAAAAACGTATATGTATAAATCTTAATCTTGCAACGCCGTAATTATAACGAAAAGGTAAAACATCAACTCAAGTCCCCAAGAGACAGGACTACCTAGTTTGGGGGCTACAGATATTCAAATGAAATGTAAAAATTCTTTGGCAAATAAAGATTTATTAACCAGACAACCTTTCGGGACCAGAGTAATATTTAAACTAACACTTTTGGACATCCGCATAAAAAAATATCAACTTTGCGTAAAAAGTCGATCACGTAATCTGTTAATTTTGTATAGGGAGTCGAAAAAAATGTCAACGAATTTTCAAAAGTCGTTAAACAAAATGTAATCTATACTATTTATAAAGAGATAACTTCTATAGACAACGGACAAGGCTTATAGGTAAACCGAAAACACGAAACGCTTGCGCGATGTAATTGGACACAGCGCCGTCTATTAGTTCATTTCTGAATTACGGTCCCGAAGCGAAGTGAGGGCGGGCCATTCAGTATAAATGCAAAAGCCCCGACTAATGTAAATTATTTGTATTGTGTTTTATTATTGTTACTTACCAATAGGCATCAAATGGTGAATATTGTTGGTGGCAGCGTGATTGTTAGCATTGGCTTTGGGACGGCCACGACCTCTCCTATAAAAAAAATATATTTTAGAAACATTCTAGTAATCATCATTCTAGTTCATGAGATGTAGTCTGTGTGTGTCTGGTGGTTGTGTGCGTGTGTGTCTGGTGTGTGCGTGTGTGTGTGTGTGTGTGTGATTGTGTGTATGTGTGTAAGTGTGTGAACGTGTGGTGCGTGTTTGTTTTTGAGTGTGTATATGTCACCGGAAAATAACAAGACTCGTAAGTTGATCAATTTTCTAGGTAGTTGATCAACTCTCGGAAAATAATAAACGGCAGTTGAAATGTACTATTTAACGCATTAATTTTAGTAAGTTGATTAATTTACGGCGTCTTGCCGTTAAATCATCCGACAAAGGCAAGGTGTACGTTGATTGGTTAATAGACTCACGTGATTTTATACCTGCTAATGCTGTCGACCAATCAGAGACAAGTGTATTAAGTGACGGATAGTAGTGTACCGTCAAATAGTACACTGGGCAACGATTGGCCCATTTGTGGATGATTTTACTTGTAGCAATATAGTTAATTATTCAATTACGGCCATAAGTTGACCAATTACCTAAAAATTCAATGCGTTAAATAGTACATTTCCACTACCGTTTATTATTTTCCGAGAGTTGATCAACTACCTAGAAAATTGATCAACTTACGAGTCTTGTTATTTTCCGGTGACATATTATGTGTATTAGGTGTGCGAGTTTGTGTTTGGTGTGTTCGTGTGTAGTTGGTGTGTGTTTGTAAGTATATGTGAGTGTGTGTGTTTATGTGTTTACCTGCTGGTCGACGGCGGAGTGGGGTACACGGGGTCATATGGCCCGTCCACCCCGGACTGCAGGACCTCCTCCCCGGATATACCCGGCAGGATCACTTCTTCACTGCCTACTGAAATTTTAAAGTCTGTCAGCCGTGCCGACACGACAGATCTTTTAGAGTTGCCAACCTTTGTTAAGTGATTTTTTTAAATGTTTCAAAATTACCTACAAGTACAATAAGTATGTACTTACAATATATTTTAGAAGGTTAAAGAATCGTGATCTCTTTCTAAGTCAAAAAAAGGTAGGATTTTTCACAAAACGGTGCAATCGTGCGTCCCGACGCTTTCGGACAAAAAAATAGTTGCACAAAGAACCATGGAGACAAAAATGATCGGAGTCAAACTCAAAGATCGAGTCTGGAACTCAGAAATTCGACGCAGGAAGTCCATGATGTCGGATTTAGAGTGAACTCAAGTGGAATTGGGCAGGACACCTAGCTAGGGGGAGGTGATGGCAGGTGGAGGAACCGCCTTACCGAATGGTGCCCTAGAATAGGTAAACGAAATCCTGGAGGCCAATTCTCGGTTTTGGCCTTCTATGTCGAGTCGACTTAATGGAACGCATAGACCTAGGAGAAGAAGATAAAGATTGTCGACTGTAATCTGTGTTCTTCTATTGGTTGTGTGTTCCATCAAGTCGACTCGACATAGAAGGTCTCATGGTCGTCCAGCGTGACGATGCGTCGATGATATTACCAAATAGGAGGTCCTACTTGGATCCGAGCAGCTCAGGACCGGGTATTTTGGCGAAAAAGAAAGGAGGTCTATACTCAGCAGTGGGAACTTATTGGACCAATAGAATAGTCAAACTGACAACCACTAGCTGCTCTAACTATTGTCTAAATTTTTTTATTATTTCAGTTTAAATACAGATAATAAAACCAGCCTATAGATATGCAACCCACTACAACTAAGCAACTAGGTGTGATATGAAAATTCTGATAACAGATTAACTATCAAACACTGCAATTGAATAAAATATAAGCAATTCTTATTACATGGCAATTATTTTGCTGACCAGTTTAATCTAATGAATGCAAAAACTATCTAAAATAAAATAAAAGGTATATACAGAAAAAAAATAAAAGAAGAAAAATTAAAAGGAAAAAAAGATATTAAAACTTACAGTGTAGTTGTGATGTCATTTGCAAAACGAAAAAAAAAACGAATACCTACTATTATTTTACTCATTCAAGTCTTGTGGTCTTCTGCCTTAATTTTGACCAAACACCCTGTACCTATTCTATGTAGTTTAATATTTTTACACTTTCTCAAAAGTTGGCAACTCTAGGTTCATTGACCTCATATTTTTTAGTTTCTTTGTGCCTCCAGATTATGTTTTTTTTTTATTTTTATTTCTTTTGGTTGACTTGACCAATTACTTATTTTAAGTAGTTTTTTTAATAAAACAGTTATAATAGGGTGTTTTTTTATTCAGGTAACTCTTTCGAGATACATAGGTACTTAAAAATTTTCTAATCTGGAGACACTTCAAAATTATTAGAATTAGAATGTAAGGTAAAATACATAAATATGAAAAATGAGAATACATAAATAGTAATAACGAAGATGATACTAATAAAACCAAAAACATATTATTATTTAAGATACAGCAGTTACATTAGATGATATTAGAAAAAAAGTATCAGCCTGGTGTGTATTGGTGATCATGTACGTACAGCCACACATCAAAGTATACAAAACTGTCAAATTTCTTCAATCTACTCTGATCTTACTGTCAAACTTATTAGGTTAAAAATCAATTGAGGAAATTTGACAGTTTGTGGTAACCTGATGTGTGGCTGTCTGTACATTCGACCATACTGCACATTCGTTCTATGATTTATGTAAATTTATATTAACGTCGTAACACGCAAAAGCCTTTTAAAAGGCATACCTATAACCATTGATTTTCCATTGTGTCTGCTGTCTGGGCCTTACGGCGTTAAAATAAAACAACTTTTCATACAAAGTCGGTCACGTTACATGCTCATTTTGTATGTGGAGTCGGAAAAGATTTTCGATGAAATTGAAAAAGTTGTTGAATAAATGTTTGATAGAGCATGTGGTTAAAGAGATGTAAATGTTCATAGATACACCCTGTAGGTATAGCTGGAGGCACGAAAGTATAGCAATGACCGTTATTTTGCGCACTTGTAAAAAAGAAGACTTTCTGTCAAAATTGGTTTCTGCGCACTCAAGGCCATAACTACACTTTCTTGCCTCGGACTATATCATGTAGACTGATATTTTTTTTTACAAAAGGGTGATGACATTGATGACAACCAACTAACCTTCTTCAAGATGCTGCATACCGATCACCTGTTCTTCCACCTCTTCGTATTGGTCATCGGTGATGTACTCCTCATATTGGCCAGCTTCTATCTCTTCGTACTAGAAAAGTAAATAAATAAATAAATGCGCCAGACAATCACACCAAATCAAGTGACGATAATTAACTGGGGGCGTCAACCTAGACCATAGGAAATTTAGAAAATATAATTTCCTAAATTGACTTTCGCGCTTCGGGCGACCTTAGCCACTGCGCCATCGAGATTCAGCTTTTACGGTCTCACAGAAGAACGGCGTGAAGCGGTGCTTGCGCTGCATTTCGTCGAATGATTGAGGGTACCGTAGGCCAAATTGGGGGGAAAAGAGGTTTAAAGTTGGCCGCGCACTACGAACAGGGGCAATCTCTTACCATCAGTTCATCCGTGTGCTCGTCTGCCAACTTTAAATGTAGAGTGAAACAGAATGTAAGATGTGTAGAATGGAACAGCAAACAAATGAATGCGATATGTGACAGTGCTAGACGACGGACGACGGTTTCTTAAAAATGAAGGAATAAAGAAAATTACAGTTGGGATTCTGCAGTTTCTCTGGCTCTCTACTTAACCTTCTGAGAACCAGACTTGAAATATAAAAGGTTGACGTAAAAACCCACTGTATAAAATTATGGGTTCGTTGAGCCATCGGAGTAAGTATGTAAGTATAAAATTATGCACAGATTAATAAATTGCTGTCAGACCCAGAGACACAAAAGTTCATAAATTTGAAGTGCGAGGCCGTGGCATGTTTAGTTTTTCGTCGCATGTACTACCTAAATAATAAAGAACACACTTTCCTTAAAACTTTTAACCAAATGTATTTAGATACATACTATACCAGTTGTTATTGTAGAACTTACCTTGACACCGACCTGGTCATCATCGTCTATGTCTACCATGGACCCGTGGGTCCCTATCACCACCTCCGACATTATCTCCTGGTTCATCATCTTGGCCGCGCCTGTTGACAAATTGGACTTTAAGTTTAATATAATAAAGTTTATTTGTAAACATTTCTTTCGTACCACTTGGTCTTAGACCATGATTGAGGACAGCAAATTCTGGTATAGTCCGAGGCAAGAAAGTGTAGTTATGACCTTGAGTGCGCAGAAACCAATTTTGATAGAAAGTCTTCTTTTTTACAAGTGCGCAAAATAACGGTCATCGCTATACTTTCGTGCCTCTAGCTATAATTAAAGTTTTTTTACTAGTTTCGGTACAATAGTTTCAAATTGAACAAATAGATGGCGCTGGGTGCCGATAACATCATACAACTACAAGCCCTACCTTTAAGTAGTAGCACCTATAAGTGTTTGTCTAATATAGAATTTACATATCATATAAATAGTATAGATTAAACAAAGAAATAAAAAGCTTTTTATTGTTTAAGAATAGTGCAGAAGATATAGTCTTCTGCAAGAAAGTGTAGTTATGACCTTGAGTGCGCAGAAACCAATTTTCATAGAAAGTCTTCTTTTTTACAAGTGCGCAAAATAATGGTCATCGCTATACTTTCGTGCCTCCAGCTATACATACAATGAGGCTTTACCACACTCGCATCTGATGGTAAGCGATGCTGGGGCTTAGAATGTTGTTTGTGTATGTTTTTGAATAAAATCATTTCATTTTCTTGTGACTTAATTTGTCTGGGCAACTACAACTATCAGAAATCTTTCGATATTAATAAATGTTGTATGTAATGTAAAGTGGACTCCATTTTTCACACTTTGCTCTCTTTGCAAGAAAGTGTAGTTATGAGCTTGCGTGTGAGAAACCAATTTTGATAGAAAGTCTTCTTTTTTACAAGTGTGCAAAATAACGGTCATCGCTATACTTTCGTGCCTCCAGCTATACATGAAGGAGATTTTATATTTTTTTGAAGTGAACTAATATTAAAGTTATTAGTAGAAGTGAGACAGGGTTGGACATTAACAACCAACAAGAGGAATCTTGATTTTCCTGTTTACCAGTTATAATTAATTGACAAGTAATATTATGTATTGAATGCTTTAAAATATTTGTGGGATTATGAAATAAATAAAAAAATATATTTTTTTAATTTTTCGACCATCCTGTAGACATAGCTTATGACTTTTACATTTCCTTTCATTGGCTTAGATTTTACAGACTGTTAAGCTCACCTCAGTTATAAAGGACAATGTATGTTTATATTTTTTGACCTTGAAATTATCAAGTTGAATGATACACATTACTTTGCCTGATAAATTAAAAAAGGCTCTGATTATCTCTGCCTCTTTTTTCAAACATTCAAAGCTTTGTAAATAAATGTAAATAGCTTGTAATTATGTGTTTCTAGAGAGATATTTATAGAACACGCTGAAATACAAGAAAAACACGTTCTACGGACGTTTTATACGTAAATAGTGACAGCAAATTACTATTAGCCCAAGTAATCTGTGTGAACGACAAAAGCAAATTATCAAACGAGATATCGAGTTTCAACTGACGTTAGAGTAACATTAATGCGTTCTTTGTTCCGTAATAGTGATAATAACTTGTTTTAAACCTAATCGAACACTATACGTGTGAACAAAAACTTATTAAACCGAGAGCAGGTGCTGAGAACGCAACCGGCCGGGTTATATGAAGCACAATTTCATGATAAATATATAGACAGCCACGCCAAACCGTACAATGATAAAAAGTAGATTCTGCGACCTTTACATTATGCGCCAGAAGGTTGCTTTAAAGGGCGTAATTTCACAGAAAATAGAAAACACTTGTTATGAGATGTCAAAAAGTACAATGTTTGGTGAAAATAATTTACCTCTTATTTATCTTGCAACAAAAGCTGCACGGCCCCCTGAAGACTGATATGGCCTGCTGCGTAGGCACAGAATATTTCCACCCAATTACAACCGCAAACAATGCCACAGTTTTCAGTGAAAAAAAGTTCGCTATTTAGGCTCAAAAATATTTGAAATTTACGCGAAAATGTTTATAAAATATGTCCGACTAAACATGGCGTCCAAAGATGTCCGACCAAATTCAATATGGCGAAGCAAAATGGACGCCCGCTGCCCAGCCGCTCGCACTCGAGAACTCTGCGATGGGAAGGATAAAGCACAAACACACGTCCTGTCGAAAAAAATGTTTTCATCTCAAAGTTGCCATACTGAAATAAATGTGGAAAATAAAATTTATTCAACTGCTTGTTTTCTTTCTATAAATTTAATTCAAGAACATTATACAATATAGCCATGTAATAATAATAGCAAATATATATTTTATAAAAATAAACTCGATTTATAATTTGTAAAAAGGCTGCAGATGTGACATTTGCATGTCAATTAGCTTTACATAAAAATTTTCCGCCATCAGCGCCATCTATTTAAAACTTTGACAGCACACCGCCATCTGTCGAGGAAAACTCGGGAAAGCGTTTTCCCGTCTTCCTCTTCCTGTGGTTATTTAACATCTGTCACCTGAAAATAAAAGGTTTTCGCGGCCTTGTGAAAGAAAATCAGGATGGCAGTAAGATTATTCAACAAATTGAAGGTTCTGCCTGAGCTGAGGGCGGGATACGCGAGTGCTGCGGCTGCCGCGCCTGCTCAGTTGTCGGATTTCGATGCCCAGCACAAAACTCCAGTTATCAGGAAACAAAAGATCATTCCAGTAGCCCAGTATGGTGGAAGACACGCAGTTACCATGCTCCCTGGGGGTGGCATCGGTCCGGAGTGCATGGGTTACGTGAGAGACATTTTCAAGTAAGTTAAACCTAACCCCCAAAATGGTGTTCAAATGCAATTTTTGTGTTACTTAGTATCAATTACGTAGTCATTTTACGTCGTTGTTATTCAATACAAAACACGTGAGACAATGCTAATGATTAGAGGTAATTAGTAAGAACTTTATACAAGTATTAAATAAAATGTACACCATCTTTTGTAAGCAAATTCATTCTTACAAAAGATGGTGTACATTTTATTTAGATTTTATGCCTTCATAATGTATTTACAATTAGATTTGTCCCTATTATAGCTTAGTAGGGACTAGTTAAGACTGAATAAGTGTGCTAGAGTTGAAATTAAGAGTTTTATTTTGGGTTCTGTACTTTGTGATATCCTCTGACAGAAGTAGATCAATGTTTTTAAACTTCCACATTCCATTATACAAATACTTGATATAAACGGACTAAACGCAAGGATCAGTCTGCTTGTAACCACGGCTCTTGTAACTTGGCTTAAACGTCAAGTTGTAAGTACTTATATTTAAACATCCTTGAGTTTATTCCCGTTTATATCAAGTATTTAGAAGTAAATAATTCCTACACCTAGAGAAAGTAAATAATTGTTTTTTCATTTACAGTGTAAGCTGTTTATACAGTAGAACTCCAATTATCCGAACTTCGACTATCCGAATCACCGATTATCCGAATCACTTTCAGAAAAAAAATTGTCCAAAAAAAGTCTAAGTGCGCTATTATTCCTCCCCCCGCGAAGCCTGCGTTTGCATGTTTCTTTCATTTAATTCATTAAAAAAATAGTGCAATATCAAAACATAGCTTTTTTTCTCTCCAATGGCATTTTTTTTAAAAACTCCGATTATCCGAATGTGTCCTGGTCCCCATTAATTCGGATAATTTTTTGTCTCAAAAAATGATGTTTCTTTCTTTCTGTCTTATATTTAGACTGCAGCTGTAGCTTCTGGACAAAAAACACTTCTATAGTAAAACTTAACCCTTCTGTAGTAAAGTTGTTATCATTGAATGAATATGCTTTTTATTGCACACAAAACAGAGGTATAAAACTTAAAACTAGTTATAACAGGAGTAATGTACAACAAAGGCGGCCTTATCACTATGAGCGATCTCTTCCAGGCAACCTTTGGGTAAAGGACACTTGATCAAGGTGTAAGGCGGTGCAATGATACAATACTTATATACATAGGTACGAGTATAAACATTAATACATACATACTTTCATTAAATTAAATATGAATACACTAATACATGTCATATACTAACAAATATAAACTACATAGACATACTTAAGAATAAATAATGTAACTATAATAAATAAATAAAGAGGATCTCAAATAAGTAGGTAGCATTATGAGAGTTGTAATGAAAGGACAGGTTAGGATGGGGTGGGGGGGGAGGGGGGATTAGGGAAATTTGGTTCAAAGTGTAAGGAAATGTGCTTTAATTCTGGTTTTAAAGATGGGTAGGGAGTTGGATTGCCTTATGGACAGCGGTAAGGCGTTCCACAGCCTGATGGACTGTACGGTGAAGGATTGGGAATAGGATTCAGAGGAGTGAGGAGGGAACATAAGGTGGAGAAGTTTGGAGGAACGCATATGACCTCGGGTGGGCTGCAGAAACTGAAAACGCTCCTTGAGGTAAGATGGAGATTTGGGACTAAACAGAATTGTATACAGTAAAGAGAGTATGTGGGAGTCACGACGAAGTCGGATAGGGAGCCATTGAAGACGAGATCGGTATTCAGAGATGTGGTCATACTTACGCAAGCCGAAAATAATACGTATGCAGTAGTTCTGGAGACGTTCAAGTTTGTTAAGGAAAACCTCATTTAGGTCAAGGTAGCAGCAGTCGGCGTAGTCGAGAATTGGAAAAAGTAAAGATTGTACTAGCGCAATTTTGGTGGGTATTGGTAAGAAATTTCGGAGTCGATTTAGTGATCCTGCAGCTGCGAACAACTTCTTACTAACCTCAGCCACCTGAGTAGCCCAAGAGAGGGAGCTGTCGATATAAATGCCGAGGTTCTTAACAGATTTGCTATAGGGGATTGGGACTCCGTCAAATAGTACGCACGGTAAGGTACTCCAGTCGATTCTGGATAACAACTTTGAACTGCCAATTATTATAACCTGCGTCTTGTTAGGATTGACCAAGAGACCAAAAGACCTGCTCCAGGCCGAAATCCGGTCTAAATCTAAGTTAATGGCCTGTACAGCGCTGGGCAGATCACTTAGGCTACTTTGCGTATAAATTTGAAGATCGTCTGCATATAAGTGGTAGGAAGAAGTAAGATTTTGGGTAATAGAGTTTATGAAAATAGCAAAAAGCAGGGGAGACAGTACGCCACCTTGCGGCACACCAGCACTAACGTCGCACCACGCGGAGAAAGATTCATCAGCACGGATACGCTGCCGGCGGCCATGCAAGTAACTCCGAAACCAGTCAGTTACCATTGGAGATATGTTAAGAGAAAAAAGCAAACCAAGCAGGATGTCAAAATCCACAGTGTTAAAGGCATTGCTGAAATCCAGAAGTGTTAGGACAGTTAGTTGCTTTTC
Organism: Cnaphalocrocis medinalis; assembly: GCA_014851415.1. Classification (NCBI taxonomy): domain Eukaryota; kingdom Metazoa; phylum Arthropoda; class Insecta; order Lepidoptera; family Crambidae; genus Cnaphalocrocis; species Cnaphalocrocis medinalis. The sequence continues at coordinate 16,524 of JABMDO010001750.1, forward strand.
GTCCATGCCTTGACGAATGTCTTCTGTGATTTTGACCAATGCCGTAGCCGTACTATGACCACGACGGAACCCGGATTGGAAAGGATTTAAGAGTTGGTTATTTTCTAGAAAGGAGCTAAGTTGGTGATGCACAATACGTTCTAGGACTTTTGATAGGAAAGGAAGGATGGAAATGGGTCTGTAGTCGGAGAAGGATGTAGGGTTCCGCTTTTTAGGGAGGGGAGTTATCTGGGCATCTTTCCACGCTGTAGGGAAGGTGCTCGTGGAGAGAGAATGATTTAGGATATGAGTAATAATAGGAGTAAGGATATCAAGGAGAGGAGTGATCATCTTACGGCTGACGCCATCGCTGCCGATGGCGTTGGAAGCTATGGAGAGTATGTTCCTCTTAACATCACAATCTGATACTTGACTAAAAATTAGACTTGAGTAGTCAGGCATTGGAAGAGAAGAAAGTTGTTGCAATGTATTGGCCTTTGTTGTACCATCAATGGAGGCAGAAGATGAGAAATGCTTGTTTAAAGACTCAATATCAATATCTTTTGTGGAGGATTCGTGACGTGTTCTTCCAATCCCAAGTGACTTAAGAAACTTCCAGACTTTAGCTGGACTTCCATTTTCTACAGATTTGTGAATATGGCGTCTTTGAGCGTCTCTACACAGCATATTACAGCGATTCCTCAGTAATTTATATTTTACGCGGTTAATGTCGGACGGGTCCATTTTGTACCTAGTTTTAGCGGCATTTTTCCTGTCTCTTAACGATTTTAGATCCTCAGTGAGCCATGGTGCAGGAGCGTGTTTCATCTTGACTGGTCGAACTGGAGCGTGCTTGTCGTATAGTTGAATAAGGAGAGAGTTAAAGAGGGTGATTTTCTCATCCACACTTTCAGCACTAGCTACCACGGACCAGTCAGTATGAATAGCATCGTGTTTAAGATCTTCAATGTTCATGCCACCAAAATTGCGCTGCAGAAGAACTTTCGCCTTAGATTTCGGAGGACGAATTTTATAAGACAGATAGATAAGGTCGTGGTAGGAAAACGCATCAGCGTGGCACTGGCCATATTCAGCAACGTGATCAGAGGAAGAAACTATTATAAGGTCAAGAAGAGAGGGGGTGCAGTTTGGAAAAAAGTGAGTAGCACTTAGAGGGAGAAGATGTAAGTTGCACGAATGAATGAGGGATCTAAGGCGAGATGCACGGGAATCCTGTTTGAGAATACAGGTATTAAAATCTCCCATCAGTATGGTATGACTGTATAAGGGAGTCAGGTCTTCTAACAGTTTTTCAAGGGAGGAAAAATAAGTCCACCCTTAATGAAGGACTGTAGAAGACACCGAGAAGAAGTTTGCATGGGAGAGAGATACTTCAAGAAATAAATGCTGTGCTACGTCCGAGGAGGAATTAGGGGGGGATAAGTCAAGAATTGAGAAAGAAATGTGGGACCGAATATAAATGGCGACACCACCACCGGATCGAATAATGCGATCATTGCGGACAAGTTGGAAGCCGGGAAGGGAGTAGGAAGTTGACGGTAGACAGGGATTTAGCCAGGTTTCGGATACAAGAATTGCATGAATATTTTTGTTGTCAAAAGACGCCAGCAAGTCAGGATAATGAGCCGGAATACTTTGCGCATTAATATGGACAACGTTAAAGTTTTTTGGCACATTAGAAAAAGCTGTATCAAGCACATCACAAAGAGGAAGAGAAGTGGAGTGGAAACTTTCATTATTTGATGAAGAAGAAAAGGAGACAAATAAATCATTCTGGTCAGAGTCACTACTTATTGTTTGATCTATCATTATATTATAAGATAAGTATAGCAATATTATAAAATAAATAAATAAAATAAATACTTTTGCTAAAAACAAAATCCACTATTATCAATTAATATAATAGCACCCAACGCAAGACGTACTTTACCCGCCAGTAGTTTGGAGATAAAATATTTTAAAACGAAAATATAAAATTAATAAAAGTTAAAACAGTAGAAACAAAACGCTACAAAATGGCGGTGAAACGAAACGTTCCCGCAGTGACAATGACAGCTGCTGTCATCTGTCACTTCTACAGTCAGTCTGCCTGCCCCACATACAAAAAACAAACAACAATTAATTATATAAAGAATACATTACGAAGGTGTTTTAAAAACGAAGTTTTGTAAAATACATGCAAATAAATTATTAAAAAACTTGAGATAAAGTGGGTAAAAATAGCTAAACCTAGGGACAACACAAACGATGACCTGCGGAGAACGAACTTGATGTAATATCAGAGACGTAAAAATTCACCTCTTCAGACGCCTCGTTCTGTTTGTGGCAGCTTCCTGGTTACCTCGTCCACTCGGTGTGATGGTTGCTTGGACGCTCGGCGTAGCGGTGACGGGTATAAACTTGTCCAGCTCGCACATCGAGGTGAGGCGGTGGTGCGTACCGTCCGCCGCTGTGGCCACAATGACACCGTTCTTGGTCCAGCACTTGGAGATCCCGACGCGTTTGCGCGCCTCCATGAAGACTTCGTGGCGCGTCCTCGTCAGGAACTCCGAAATCGTGATGCCGGATCCCTTTAGTGCCGTCTTCGCAAACCAAAGTTTATCGCGGTCTGCAGCTTGAGCGAACTTGACCAAAATTGGTCTAGGTTTGCTCCCCGCAACCCGTCCGAACCGATGACAGCGGCTGATACGATCAGAGGACAGAGTAACCTTCAGCCGCTCCGAAGCCAGTTTTAGCAAAGCTGCTTTCGTCTCCTCACCCTGTCCCTCCACGACACCGTGAACTAGGAGAAACTTACGGCGCCCACTCATTTCAATCCTGTCGCATTCTTGGGCCAGGAGGTTCGCTTGAGACTGCAGTTGCGACAGCGCTGTGATCACAAACTTCTTGAAGCTCCCGAACTCTGCGGCCAGTGTTGAAATGGTTGGAGTTGGAGCAGCTTTCTCCAGGCTTCGCTGGAACTCCGCCAGTTGGGTGGAGAACAAAGTTTTCAAATCTCCAATCGCACTTTGAAGAGGCTCCATTTTCGTTTTGATTTTTAATCTTGTGAAGTGATGTGAAGTGTTGAGTTTAATAATTAGGATTGTATGGCAGGTATTGTACGTGCGTTTTAATTATACATATATACTTTTTGAGGGCTTTTACTATTTTTAAATTAAATTTTAAATTCCGCAACTACTATGTGCGTGTTTATATATTGACACCTACCCGCCGAAAAAAAAAAAAAAAAAAATCATTGTGTAGTAATTTGTCATAATAAACCAATGTTGTGATAAAATAATATTTTAGGTCTTATGAAATGATTTGATTTTTCATTGTTATTGTGTCAGTGGCAAAACAACTCAAACAAAATTCTTAAAATGTTTTCAGCTATCAACCACTTTCATTGAAAAAATACAACCACAAACACCCAGACCCAATACAAATATCTACTTCATCAACAAACATTTGTGTTACTGTGGACAACGAATCCGCAACCTTTGCGTCTGTATGGCGCTCAAACCATTGCGCTAAACGGGTTGTCAAACAATTTCATGGTCCCCTGATAAAGTCAGGATTTGCTATTGCCCATGTCTCTCATTGTAGAGTACAAAGCTGTCTGTTCGGAGCCCAAACCATGATAAGATGCTTAGACAATGATTAAGGATTTAGGAAGTCTGGAAACAGTCAAGTGATTGCCGTCTGACCTTTGGGCTCGTTTGTTCGTTAGAAAAATCAAAATAATTTCATCCTGCCAACCTTGCCTATAGCTTTACCAATGTTTCAGGTACATCGGTGCTCCAGTAGACTTTGAAGTGGTAGACATCGACCCGAACGTGGACAACGATGAGGATGTGCAGTATGCCATTACCACAATCAAGAGAAACGGTGTTGGTCTTAAGGTATGATAGAGCTTTAGTGCGCACAGCATTTGTTAAGATCCTAGACTTGTTTTATGATATAGGTGGCTGACGAGCCAACGGATCACCTGATGGTAAGCGATTACCGCTGCCCATGGACACCTGCAACACCAGTGGTGTCACAAGCACGGCTTACATTTTTGGCAGAAAGTTGGCAGCTCACTTGTGTAGTGGATGTGTATAGTCGGAGGCAATTGCTTACCATCAGGTGATGTATCTGCTCGTCTGCCACCTATCAAACAAAAAGTTAAAATGTTCTGTGTCTAATAGTTGACATCCTACTACTATTATAAAGGCGAAAGTTTTGTATGGATGTATGGATGTTTGTTACTCTTTCACGTAAAAAACTACTGAATGGATTTGAATGAAACTTTACCACAATATAGCTTAAACATCAGAATAACACATAGGTTACAATTTATAAAAACATATTGTGTGGATTGTCCAAAATATGACGGTAAGTGTCAATAATTAACTCCACGCGTACGAAGTCGCGGGCGGCCGCTAGTTTAAAATATTTTCTCATTCCAGGGCAACATCGAAACGAAGAGTGAGGCAGCATACGTGACATCACGTAACGTGGCTCTCCGTAACGAGTTGGATATGTACGTGTATGTGATGCACTGCAAGTCCTACCCCGGGGTGGAGACCAGGCACAAGGATATTGATGTCTGCATCGTCAGGTGGATATCACTTTTATAATGTTATTTTTGGTATAGCAATTCTTTGCAACAGGGTATTTGACAATTTTTTTTATGTGTTTAATCAAAAGACCCCTCAATTTAAGAAACATTGTTGAAAGAATTACTTGATTCTCATTTGAATTACCTGAGATATCAAAACTTTAAGAGCACATATTTTGGGCAAGCTCAAAAACGCTCTATACAAATGGCTACTGGAAGAGTGAAATCACTCCATTTAGTATCTTTAGTGCGCATCTAGTAAATTTTGTTTGGTAGCTATATCAAATGTTTCGTTTAAGTAAATGGTTTTATAAAAATAGTTGGTGTAAAATGTATGTGTTGTTCAATGATATAACTATTTAATAAAAATATATACTTTAAAAATGACTAGCCCATGAAACTTTGAATGCTTACAAAACCAGCTAGACGTTATATTTTTAACTGAAAATTTTGGTTGTTGGGTCTTATTTACCAATATTTTGATAAAGTATCAATATTTTTTACTATATCGAGATTAGTCAAATAACTTATTGCAAGCAGAAGATTGGCGACAAGCTGCACAAGACCGAGACAAATAACGACATCTCATATCGGAGGCCAAGACTTAATTTTTTGTCGTTGAGCCATCCAATTTGCGTTACGGGTATAAGTGGAGAAGTCCAATTCATGGTAGGTTATTAAAATACCAAAAAATTTTTTTTATCCACAGACAAAACACAGAGGGCGAATACGCCATGTTGGAGCACGAATCGGTCCAGGGCGTCATCGAGTCTATGAAGGTGGTGACGGCCAGCAACTCGGAGCGGGTGGCGAGGTTCGCCTTCGAGTTCGCCAGGAGAAACAACAGAAAGAAGGTTAGTATAGCTGGAGGCACGAAAGTATAGTGATGACCGTTTTATTTGGGAAACATACAATACATGATACTTAAGGTTAGTACAAATATAAATAACACATAAATCAGCAAAGTTTCCACAGTAATGAAGTACATATAACTGAGCATAATTTGAAAGTACTTACTTATACTACGAGTATGAACAAAAAATAACAAATTCTACCAATTAAATTAAAACCTAAAAAGATCAGATCTTATTTTTGTAAATACCAAGCGAATGTTCGAACATATCTATATATATCACTAAATTTTAAATTATAATTTCGACATGATCTGTACAGAAATAAATTATTTTTATTGTTATTTTGCGCACTTTTAAAAAAGACACTTGACGAGTTCCACCCACATCATTTAAATGCTTGGCAATCTTCAACTGTGCGTTTCTTAAGAAACTTTCTGCCTCGAACTACAAACTATGGAATGAACCAGCGGTATTTCCGAACCGATACGAACCTACAAACCTTCAAAAAGCGAGCGTATTCCTTCTTAAAAGGTCGGCAGCGCATTTGCGACTCCTCTGGTGTTGCGAGTGTCCATGGGCGGCGGTAATCACTTACCATCAGGTGATCCGTCTGTTCGTCTGCCCCCTATCTCATAAAAAATGACAAAAAAAGAAGACTTTCTATTAAAATTGGTTTCTGCACACTCAAGGTCATAACTACACTTACTTGCGGCAGACTATAGTTTACTTTTTTTATCGTGGAGTAAACTGAGAGATGTCAATTTTCATCCCCAATTATTACTACTCAATTTGACAGACGCAATATTTAATTATTTGGTAAACAAAAGATTACATACAATTTAAAAATATTTAAATAACTAGCACATAAATCAGTGAAGTTTCCACATAAAAGTATTATTCACAAACATATACAGGGTGTATCTGTGAACATTTACATCCTGGTAACCACGTGTTCTATCAACCATTCGAAACAACATTTGTTCAACAACTTTTCGGAATTCATCGTAAAATTTTTCGCCTCCCCATACAAAATGACCAACTCACGTGACCGACTTTGTATGGAGAGATGAAAAATTTTTATGCGAATTTTCAAAAGTCATGGAACAAATGTTGTTCAGAATGGTTGGTAGAACACGTGGTTAAAGGGATGTAAATGTTTACAGATACACCCTGTACTTATGACAATAAAGTTTATGATTTAATCTCCAGGTGACCACGGTCCACAAGGCCAACATCATGAAGATATCCGACGGCCTGTTCTTGGAGACGTCACGCCGGCTCGCCAAGGAGTACCCCGAGATAGAACACAACGATATGATCATAGACAACTGCTGCATGCAGCTGGTTGCCAAGTAAGAAGCCAGCTCTATTTATTTATTTGTTTTCAATTTTACGACCCGTATAGCGCAATGGTTTGAGCGCCGGTTGAGACGCAAGGGTCGCGAGATCGATTCCCGCACTTACACAATGTTTGTTGATAAAACAGATATTTGTGTTGGGTCTGGGTGTTTGTGGTTCCTTCGTTGTTTTTGGTTTTCATAGTACAAGGGAAAACCTAAGTTTGGGACCAAGTCCAGGACAGTGTATGTAATGTCTCAATTTTATTTTTATTACAGTACCATAGATTTACACTACTCTCATCTTACTGTCAAATACATTAGATCGAATATTAATTGAGGAAATTGGACAGGTTGTGGTAACCTGATGTATGGCTGTACCTATAGAAACCATAGATTTACGATGATGGTTAAATACAAAAAAATACTCATATTATCTTATCTGTTTCAAATGCACATACGAGTAATTTATAAAGACGTATAAAGTCCCTTTAGCACCTGTTCCATACAATATCGCCTGGTGAATATTTTTTTTTGTATGGACCTGCTTACCGGTGTATTTGATGATCTTTTACGATTTGAATAATAATTACTGTAAAGTCCCAATAAATAACACTAACAAAACAACTCTTTTTAACTCCCAGACCCCACCAGTTCGACGTCATGCTGATGACGAACCTCTACGGCTCGATCGTGTCCAACGTTGTCTGTGGTCTGCTGGGCGGAGCCGGTCTGCTCTCTGGTCGCAACTACGGCGACTACTACGCTGTGTTCGAGCCCGGTACTAGGAACACAGGTAAATAAAGGCATATCGTTTGTTCTGGTATAGGATTTATCTGAAGTAACTAAAGACTGGTATAGGACATGTCTGAAGTAACTAAAGACTAGTGTAGGACATGTCTGAAGTTATTAAAAACAGACTTAGGACATTTTTGAAGTAAATATAGGACATATTTGATGCAACTTAAGTAAAGACTGGTATAGGACATGTCTGAAGTAACTAAAGAAAGACTAGTGTAGGACATTTCTTTAGTAATTAAAATAAAGACTAGTATAGGACATGTCTGAAACAACTAAAGTGAAAACCAGTATATGACATGTCTGATGTAATTAAAGACTAATATAAGACATTTCTTTAGTAATTCAAATAAATACCAGTATGGGACATGTCTGAAGTAGCTAAAGATTAGTGTAGGACATTTCTGAAGTAAGTAACTAAAGTAAAGTATGTAAAATCTAGTTTAGGATATTATACCTGAAGTAACTAGAGACTAATATAGGACATTTCTAGTGTCTATAGACTAGTCTGAAGCAGCGTAAGGTGACGCATTTGGCGCAAGGCGCAAGCGCATGGTGACGCAAAAAAAATTTGAATTTTCAATTTTCAAGTCACTACTTGAAAATTGAAAATTCATTTTTTTTTTTTTTATAGGATAGGGGGCAGACGAGCATACGGATCACCTGATGTTAAGCGATTACCGTCACCCATGAACACCTGCAACTCCAGGGGCTTCACAGGTGCGCTGCCGGCCTTTTAGAGCGAGATATGCCCTTTTCTTGAAGGTTTGTAGGTCGTAGTGGTCCGGAAATACCGCAGGTGGCAGTTCGTTCCATATTTTTGTCGTACGCGGCAGAAAGTAAATGAGAAAAATCAAATGAGAAAAAGGAAAAATAGCATTGAAAATTCAAGTGCGAAATAGGATTTTTTATGATTTCATCTTTCCAGGTACGGCCATCGCCGGCAAGAATGTGGCCAACCCCATAGCGATGATCAACGCCTCAGTAGACATGCTGGAGCATCTCGGCCATCACTTCCACGCGGACCTCATCCGTCGCGCCATACACAAGACCATCAACCAGGACAGGTGAGGCCATAGCGAAGTTTTAGCTTATACAGGATGTATCTGTGAACATTACATCCCTTTATGTGGATGGACCTTTATGTTCGGGAGCGGAGGCATGCATTAGGGAAGACCTATGTCAAGCAGTGGACGAGCGTGGGTTGCTGATGATGATGATGATGCGAATGGAATGTTCCCCATGAAAAGGGTAGATCTTCCGCCGAGACAGGTGGTATTGGCTCGGGGACCAAGGTCCAGTGTGTGTATCGTATTGGTGTGTCGTTATTCCAAGTAGACATACGAACTTTGCTTTTGCGATATAGGATTGAAGGCGTCTTTGAATCTTGTATGGAACTGTCAAATCAGCGTCATCTAGTGTTGGTTGGATAGTACTGTTATGGTGAACTTCTTTCTTCGGGCGATGGTAGATGTCGCCACACCTTTAACCACGTATTCTACCTGCTATTCTGAACAACATTAATTTGTTTTATGACTTTTCGAAATTCGACGACTTTTTTTTTTACTCCCCATACAAAATTAACAAGTCACATGACCGAGTTTTTATAAAAAGTGATTTCTTTTTATGCGAATTTCCAAAAGTCAGAACAAAACGACCCCCTTTTGCGCAATAAAAGTAGCCTATGTCCTTTGACCCTGGTACTAGACATCTATATACCAATTTCATTCAAATCCGTCAAACCTCGTACTGCTTCAGAGAGCTGTCACTGAGAGATGCCAGCATTATGTCCATGGAAGAAGGTGGAACGCTTCGTCTCAGCAACGCCTTCCGTATAAAATTCCGGCAGCCAGGGTAAGATTCTGTTGGATCTTGCCTTTGCTGGAATGGGA
>JABMDO010001751.1:0-12245 GCA_014851415.1 Cnaphalocrocis medinalis
TGCTTCAGAGAGCTGTCACTGAGAGATGCCAGCATTATGTCCATGGAAGAAGGTGGAACGCTTCGTCTCAGCAACGCCTTCCGTATAAATTCCGGCAGCCAGGGTAAGATTCTGTTGGATCTTGCCTTTTGCTGGAATGGGAGATAATTACATTTTCGTTAGGTTTGAAAAATAACAGTTCCGATATTAAAAGTCGCCTGAAAATTGGGTACCAGGGCTGCAGTCGGGTCGCCAATTCTTTATGAATTTCTTTCCCATACTGGATAGTGTTGGAAGGGTCGTCCCCCAAAAGCTCCAGAATGTCCTTATCCAGAGGTGCAACTTCGCACTCATTTACATTTTCCTGTTCGTTATTTTCTAATTCTATGACTTCGCAGTCATTATTGATTATTTTCATCTGTTTCTAAGTTCATCAGGTCACATTCCGGGACCATTGACACATTTTCTGAAACAGATTTTAATGTTGTAAAATATGTAAGCGCACTTGACAAGGATATTCCAGTCAAATTAATTTTGAGATTTCTAATGCGATGAGGCAGTCCAAAGAACAGCTCGAGTTTGCATTGTGTTATCTAAATGACAACACTAAACTGCTTTATGGGTATATACTATAATTCTAAATGCGTGAGACAGTCCGTTGATCAGCTCGAATGCATTTAGCTAAGGTAGTATTTATGATGGAATTGGTTAATTCCGTAAGTGACCATGGATTTGTGGTAATGTTTAATGCGTGAGACAGTCCGTTGAGCAGCTCGAGTGCATTTAGTTATGGTCATATGTCGTGAAATTTTGTTAAAATAGCCGCCGGTTTGGGGTTATGTTTAATGCGTGAGACAGTCCGTGATCAGCTCGAGTGCATTTAACCCAAACCTTAGCATGTTGACACGTCCCTTAATAAGTTAATTCTTACCTTTTTGGCTATCTGCATCGCTGACATCGCTCTGTTGTTCCACCGACACATTGAGATTTTGAGCCCGCTTGAGTCGTTTTGTAACTTCTTGATTTTCTTGTTAAAATACTCAGCGTCCCTGTTTTTACGCTTAGGCATTGTTTTTTAAGTTGAACTATAATAGTTTAATCGAATTACTTTAGTTATTTACTTGTTTTCGTAGATAATTTTATAAGTCGTGCAAAACGGCAAGGCACTAAAATACGAATGACAAGATGGCCGATCCATTAGAGCTCACTACCATATTTTTTTTTTTTTTTTTTTTTTTTTTTTTTTTACTTTCAACTTTAGTGCAAAGACGGTAACTAATATGCGTTACTACATGTTGTATCTACTAATAATATTTATTTCAGGATACTTATCTCGAGGACGAGGTGCAAGTATAATCAAGCATTTAATATGCTTGATTACTAAATTATGTCTGATGCAAGTAGAACAAAGAATTGTTCAGTTTTTTCTTGTACGAACTTGTATTGTAGGTATTACACTAGACATGCCTTAGATTATAAAAACAATTTATTGTTAGTCATACATTACAGAGTGACTCAATCGTATAAAAGATTGGAAAATAGTTTCGTGGCCTTTAAAAGTGAATCAGTATTTTTTTTATGTGGTAGGTGGCAAACGAGCAGACGGATCACCTGATGGTAAGTGATTGCCGCCAGCCGTAGACACCTACAACACCAGTCACAAGTGCATTTTCAACCTTTAACCCCTTTCCCCCCAATTGGGGCTCCGGTACCCTCACTCACTTGACGAATGCGCAGGCACATAACGCCTCTGTGAGGCCGTGGTATCACTCCGGTCGGTGGTACGACATTCAAGCCGAAGCAAGGCTGCCATTGATAGACCGAGTTTGATAAAAATCGGGGTCAACTCGTCCCAATTTTTGACGTCATCTTGCTTTGTTGGACTTGACCTAAGTAATCAAGGGTCAAGATGAAGGGAATTGTCCCGTTAACAAAGTTCTAATTCTACATCACAGTTGCCATTGCGCAACACAACAAGTTTGTTTACTCCAAACAAGAAATAGTAAACAAGGTCTCCGGCTGTTGTCGGTTATTTTTATCGCGTTGAGGCTGCGCACGCGCCGATAGCGGCAGTGAGCAGCGGTGCGCACGACCACTCAGTCACGTAGCCTCACTGGCAATGTCTAGGCATTTAGTGGGCGTAGGTAACTCAATTTTGCCACCCTGGCTTAATTTATGGAGTTTATTTCAGAATAAAAAAAACAGAAAGGGTGAAAGGTTGGCAGCGCACTTGTCACTCGTCTGGTGTTGCAGGTGTCATGGAGGGCGGCAATTGCTTACCAGCAGGTGATCCGCCTGCTTGTCAGCTACCTATCACATAAAAAAAGAATAATTTAATGTACGGTTTAGTACCGCAATCTTATCATAAGAGAGCCACGCTTCGGCATGAATGGGCTGGCTTGACAGAAATCCCACGGGCTCATAGAAGACCAGCTTGAAGCAGCGCCTGCATTGTTTCGTCGAGTGAGTGAGGGTACCGGAGGCCCAATTGGGGCGAAAGGGGTTAAAGTTTAGCAACGCACTTGCGACTCTACTAGTGTTGCAGGTGTCTATGGGCGGCGGCAATGGCTTGGTGGCAATGGAGATCCGTCTGCTTGTCTGCCACCTATCTAAAAACTATGATTGCTAACTCCATGTGCATAGACACAAATGCAAAGGAAGAAAGATCTTCCTTTACCCTCATATATCAATAAGTTTTCCGAGGTTTGGGGGTAGATACAAGACCGCCTTCCAGACTCTGATAAGACACAAATATACCAAACTAGGTCCTTTTTATTTCGTTGCGCAATAAATGTCAATAAAGGCTTTATGCGGTTTGGCTTAAGTGGCGAGATAACGTAATAGGTTTTTTGATGACCACACTTAACAAAAATGCATTCAAATTTAAAGTAATCTGTGTTCGACTACTGCGTAAAAAAATACTTGCATTTTTTAGATTAAATAACCAGTTATTAACGTTTGAATTACAATATACATAAGCTGTACCAGCAAGCTAGTTACTTGTTGCAAGTATGCTACCAAAAATAATGGTATACTAGGGTGATGACCCTGGCAACCCTAGTCAATCATATTTCATCACCTAGCTTAAGAACATTAGTTCTACCGAACCAAGTGATGGCGCTGGAAGTCGATTGCATCGCGTAAGTGTTTCGTCATACCACCATCACACGTCTTTTCGGTTTACCTAGAAGCCTTGTCGTTTATCTAAGTATAGAAGTTACCTCTTTATATAGTACTAGTGGCCCGCCCTCACTTCGCTTCGGGGCCGTAATTCCGAAATGAACCAATAGATGGCGCTGTGTCCAATTACATCGCGCAAGCGTTCCGTATTTTCGGTTTACCTATAAGCCTTGTCGTTGTCTATTGAAGTTATCTCTTTATAAATAGTATAGATGACGATTGGTAGATACAGTAAAAGGTTGGAACGCGAGGTAAGTTAGCCTTCAGAGATATCAAAACAAACTGCACAACAAGGTTTTATTATTTTATCTATCCGAAAGAGATCGAGGACTTAGTTAATCCTATTATTTCTGCATTTTATAATTTACGAGCGGACTTTGTGTATGATAACTGTATAATCAATGATTTTCTTATTATGTCACCGTCATTGTGTGCAATCAACTTACCGGTTTATTACGAGTATAATACGGATTAGTTTAATAAACTCAGGCGAAATAAAAAAGGATTCTTAAAAGCCATCATCCAGTTTAGAGATACCTTATCTCATACCTACTGACTTAAATTGAAGTAAACTACATATTTTTTTTGGTTTTTTTTTCTCGCCTTTACCCGATTAAACCGAGTCGGCTTTCCTTAATTTGAGTTACCAGGATAATGTTATGCTTAAGTCCTTAGGTTGAGCCCTTATGCTGGTGTTTGACGATAAAATGGCTGAATCACAATATATCTTTACAGGACACGTTCAAACCATAAGCAAAGCATAAATAAAACAATAATCTGTCTAAAACAGTAAAAAGTTTAACAGTACGCCATCTAGCAGCTTTTTCGAAAAAGCCCCCATTGACTAAACTCTGATTTTTAATCATGTAAAGTAAACTGACAAATAAATGTCAAGTTTTCATACATATCATACATTAACGGTCAGTTTACTCTACATAATTAAAAATCAGAGTAAGTATAGCTGTAGTTTTCACCGGCTTACATTCTTCTAAACGCCGCGCCGCGCCCAGCTATTATTTATATCAATTTTCGAACAAAAGTCGCTGTTATCAAACGGTGATCAACAGGACTTTCCGAAATGCTCATATTTGCGTGAGAATTTCTCGCTATCTTGCATCATGAGATAATATCATTTGTTTTGCTGTATGACTCGCTGAGGTGCGCACACGCAGCGCAGGCGTGATACTACCGTGATGTGTCACGTGTCGACCATTACCAGGTGGCTTAAAACGAAGACGTCCCGTAACGAATGAGAATATACCTGTCACATTCAAACAAAAGCGCGTACAGCGCGTGTGAAAGAGAGGGGAACTCCGATTCGGTCGTAACGTCGACTTCAAATTAGGCCCTCAGGTACTAGGTAATCTTCCTACAAACTTTGAAAGTCACTATTAGCATTTATCACCAATTGTCGTCACAATGTTTGGTTACAAAAAAGGCTGACGAGATCTGTTTTTTCCAGATTTTTGCTTTAGGTAGACTAAATTAGCAGCCACCGGATGACGACTAAATCTGAAGTGGGTACTTTACTATAAACTACATCTTTGCATCCCCCTTATGACGTCAATAGAGGAAGTTATCTTAGACCCCCTATCGTAAGGTCATGGTACTCTGGGGGTACGCCCAGACAATAGGTCAAGAAACCTATACCGAAATAGCCAAAATCAATTGCTCAAAGATCATGCTGCCGCTTTCTGTCAACTTTATGACAGGGAATAAACGTCTAAAAAATTTTTACTGCAACATGCGTTTGAATAATCGGATGGAAATATCTCAGTACATTTTTTGTATCACTTAATGGTAAGCGACTGCCCATAGTTACCTATGGCACAACAATACCATTGAAGTGACAAGTGCGCTGCCACTTCTACTCCATCCTGAATTAGGCCTTGGAAACACAGCGCAAGCGCTACTACTCGTACAGGCAGGTTTTTTGTGAGGCTATGGTTTCATACCATTCGAGTCAGCCCTTTCATCCTATGTGATGTGTGTCTTATCTATCAGGTATGTTGTATGTATGTATCCTTGAACCAATCCCACAAACTGGGACACCCTTGGCCATAAATAGCTAAAATTGCTTAGGAACCGATAACGGATGACAAAACAAAACAAATATTTAAAAAACGCACTAATCAGTCCACCCTCAACAACAACAACAATAGATGTTTACCGTATCGGGATGATGATGAAATCAGCATAGAACCGGAATTCGTCTGCGCGCTATCAGGTGAAGGCGATGACGCGTCGCGCGCGCCGCTTGCGTCACCCGGTGACGCGCGGTGACGAGCGGTGACGAGATGTGACGAGCGCGGGCGGTGACGCGTGCGCCGCGAGACGCGGAGGCGCGAGAAAGCCGAAACGTTTGGCGTGACGCGAAAGGTTGATTAGATAGGTTTGTTGCGGTTTTTTATGAGGAAACTATTTCAAAATAGTCTGGGGACAAAATTTAGTAAAAACAATACCAAATAATTTTTAGGACATTTCCAATACGTTTGATCGCATTGAATTCATTTATAAAATTAAAATACTGGTTGTATCTGTGAACATTTAAGAACATCCCTTTAACCATCTTCTATCAAACATTATATAATAATTCCATTATGTCATCCGTCTTCCAAGTTTATTACTTACACGCGAAGTTTAGCACGTGTCTGAATTTCAAATAAGTTTCCATTGTTTGTATGTAAAAGTGACTGTCTAATCTGGGGGCACGGCAGTGCCCCCACCAAGTCGAGCAAAAAAGCGGCACCATTTTCGACCCCCTGTAACTTCGTTGTGGATAAAAAACTAGAAGACTTGGTTTTTTTTACAAGTATTGTTTTTGATGGGATCTATTGGTTGGCTGGATACTCGTACGTAGTCGATCCTCGCGAACGATCCCTAGAGGAGAGGTAGTATTAAGTGCTACGAAGCCAGAGTTTCGTAGTCGCGGCTACGGACTCAGCTTACTAAGCTACGTTGTAGCCTCGTAGTATGTGTACACAATGTTCGTTTCAATCAACAGCACATTTTTAAAGAGATGTAATTGTTTACAGATACATTCTGTATAGTTACTCCAAGTACCCTATACAGGGATTTTCAAACTCGATGTAAGTGACAAACATAACTATACAAATGAAACTAACACCGCCAACCTATTTACACTGATTGTAGCGAAAATATGATATTTTTGAAGAAAATAAAACATTGCAGACTTAGATTCAAGTAAATTGGATTTTTCAAGATGCAATACAATATTTCTAACACGCGACAAGTAACAATAATGATAATTATTGCTAAAAACGGCCACTTTTAGCAATAATGAATTTTATTGCTACTTGTCGCGTGTTTTATATATTTTATTGCATCTTGAAAAATTCAATTTACCTACTTTTATCTAAGTCTATAATGTTTTGCTTTCCTAAAAAATATCATATTTTCGCCACAATCAGTGTAAATAGGTTGGCGGCGCTAGTTTCATTCGTAAAGCCCCTTAAGCGAACACGTCATCGTTATTTCTACACGTGTATCTTGACTGTCGCCGCGTAAAACCCACATATAAGATGCTGTGTAACATACAAAATTTGTAGGTACAAGAGTTTCATAAAAATAGCCATTCTATTTATAGAATACAATGGAGATACTTATCACCAGGTGTTTGCTTGTTTTTTTATTTTGTAAATCGTGTTTTTTCTGAAATAAACAAAAGAAAGGAAACCTATCCGAAAAAAGGCGAGTTTTAAAGTTGGCACTTGTGAATCTATCTCAGTGTTGCAGGTACCCATGGCCGGCAGTAATCGCTTACCATTACGTTATCCGTTTGCTTGTCTGCCAAATAATAAATAGATAAAAGCGACCCTACGGCCCAATTTCAACGGACTTCAAAAAAGTAGGAGGTTCTAATTACATAGTTTTTTTTTTATAATTATTAATTTGTATGTTTGTTATTTATGTACAAACAGCCACACATCAGGTTACCATAATCGTAAAATTTTCTCAGTTGATATTCAACTTACTGTGTTTGATAGTAGGATGACAATCCAATGACCCTTCCAGTTCATGTGTTTCCTCCTTCTTACAATCCTGGGTTTTTAGGCAGGGTATGTAACGGCATCTCAGCAGACCTCCAGGGTGAGGTTGACAGACTGAATTGGTACCAACTTAATCTGTTCTTTTGTGTCTGTCAACCTCATATTTGGATTTCACGGTCGCTTACCATCAGGCGGATTGAGGCCATCTTGATTGTCCGCAATATAAAAAAATATATTAACAGTTATACTATATAGGGTGTATCTGTGAACATTTACATCCCTTTAACCACGTGTTTTATCAACCATTCTGAACAACTTTTCCAAATTCTTCAAAAAAATTTTCGACTCCCCATACAAAATGACTAAGTCACGTGTCTGACTTTGTATGGAAAGATGAAATTTCTTATGCGAATTTTTAAAAGTCATAGAACAAATGTTGTTCAGAATGGTTGGTAGGAACACGTGGTTAAAGGGATGTAAATGTTCACAAGATACACCCTGTATGTATAACATAACTAACTATATACCTAACAAAGTATAACTTATAGTTATACTTTGATGTGTGGCTGATCGTACTATTCACTAAAAATAGACTGGATGCTTGCGGGTATTTTTGGTGAGTAGTCGCTGGTAAAAAGTACCCGCATAAAAGGTGATCGTTTTTGGCTAACTGTATGTAAATCTAAAAATACATTTCCAAAACAAACTATAATCCCAAACACAGTTGAATTCCCCCGGCGGGGGCAGGTGCAGAGTCCAAGTGCAGGATCGATGCAAGTTCAAGGCTACCCCCCCCCCCCCCCCCCCTCCCCCCTCCGGGCGTGACGTCAGCGCGCCATTCATGAAGCCGGTCGATCCCGGGCGAGGGTGTGTGCCTCAAGTTACCAAGCTGGTAGGTAAATAGTTGAATTTTTAATTTAAGGTGAGAGTAAAATTGAGGAAACCTACACGTGTAGCTTTTGAAACGAGTAGCCACATAGGCGTAGCCAGGTTTTAGTGTAGGGGTTAGAAGGATTCAAGAAAATAAAACGGGCAAACGACATAGCCCACCGAATTAGCAAACTGAAGTGGCAGTGGGCTGGTCACATTAGCCGCAGAACTGACAATCCTTGATTGGTGACCGCGACTCGGTAAACGTAGTGTAGGACGCCCTGCTACAAGATGGGATGACGACATTCGAAGGCTGGCTGGAGTGAGCTGGTTGAGAGTGGCCGAAAATCGGGAGCGGTGGCGTGCATTAGGGGAGACCTATGTCCAGCAGTGGACGAGCGTGGGTTGCTGATGATGAAAACGGGCAAAAGTACTGTAATAAACAGATTCAAAGTAATAGCTTTTTCAAGCAAGGGATGATTAAGGTAAACATAAAAATACTTATATTTATCCCTTTCAAGCACTTTGCGTCTCTTGTTTGGATGCTACAGGTATATTTATTTATTTGTTTATTTTGCATGCCACATGGTACACGGTCAACAGGTTTTAAATCAATATAAATACAGCATTTCACACAACGCAAACTTAAGATAAACATTAAAATAAATATTCTTGATCATGGTATTGTATTTGTAAACTTCGTACCACTTGTACTATTAAGTATTCTGTGGTACCGAAGTAAAGTTGTGAACTTCTGCCCTCTTGTCCTTATAACTTGCCCCACCCGCTGAAACCTGCCTAGAAAATTGCGACGCAGTATTGAGAATGAAACTCCCGGTTTCTGCGCAAAATAATAACGACTACCGATCTATTGAGGGATTCGATTGTTTTGTGGATTTGTGGTTTGGGGTAAAATCAAGAAAAAAGTAAAAATACTTTTCAGTTTCGGTCAAGTTTTCTCAAAATCAAAACTCAAACTTTTTTTACACCTAATATACTTAGGGGGCAGACGAACAAATTGATCACCTGTTGGTAAGCGATTACAGCCGCCCATGGAGGACACCCGCAACATTAGAGGAGTCACAAGTGCGCTGTTGACCTTTTAAAATTGAATACGCATGTTTTTGAAAGCTTGCAGTCGTAACGGGCTGCATAAATTGATAAGTACCTAATCCCACATAAATGTATATAAAAGATTCAACAAGACAAGCTCTCTCTTAAAATTGATGGCAAATCAGTTGTTTCTGACTCTGAAGTAGCAGAAACTTTTCAGTCTTTCTTTTCTAGTATAGCAGTCACTACCACTACCAAACTGAACTCAAGCGCAAATCTTGCTGCTTCCCTGCTCAAATCACATGTTGATGAATGCAAGACTACCTTTAAATTCACTCATATCAATGCTGATACAATTTTAAAAATATTTAAAGAATTGAACATGAAGCCAACTGAAGATTTGTGGGGTCTCTCGGTAGATATACTAAAAAATATAATACATGCTATCGCACCCCATTTAGCCTTGATATTCAATAAATGTGTTGACGACGGTGTATTTCCCGATATGATGAAATACAGTAAAATAATACCATTATTTAAATCGGGAGGAGAAAAGTGATCCGTCTAACTTCAGACCTATTTCTATACTTCCAGGCTCTAAGCAAAATTTTTGAAAAAGTAATATTCATCCAGTTATTGTCTCATTTGAATTTGAATAAAATATTGCACAGTAAGCAATTTGGATTTACAAAAGGTAAATCCACTACTGATGCTGGAGTGGCACTTATCAAGCATGTCTTTGATGCGTGGGAAAGGAAGCGGGATGCTATTGGAATATTTTTGTGATCTGTCCAAAGCCTTCGATTGCGTTAATCATGAAACGTTGCTCATGAAGTTACACCATTACGGTGTCTTAGACAACTCACTTAGTCTAATCAAATCTTATTTATCTAATAGGATACAGAAGGTGCATGTCAATGGAATTGACTCTTCGGGCGCCCCATTAGTTATGGGTGTACCCCAGGGCTCCATATTGGGGCCGCTGCTGTTTTTAATCTACATAAATGACCTTCCTTACTATACTAAAGATCTATGTGAGATTGTGTTATTTGCTGATGATACATCCTTGATTTTTGAGGTTGATAGACAAAAGAAAAATGTTGACGATGTCAATACCACACTCTCTCAAGTACTACACTGGTTCACTTCTAATAACTTAGTTTTAATTCAAAGAAAACTAAATGTGTAAAGTTCACAATGCCCTAATGTAAGGCAGGTCAATATAATATAATCATGAATAATGAACTATTGAAATTATAAACTCCACAGTTTTTCTAGGTATCACTCTAGATTCAAAATTGCAGTGGAGCCCCCATATCGCTGCCTGGCAGGAAGATTTAGTTTCAGCTGCATACGCAAGTAAGGAAAATAAGAGATCTGACTGATATTGAGACTGCAAGACTGGTTTATTTTAGCTATTTTCATAGTCTGATGTCATATGGTCTATTGCTGTGGGCGATCCGGTGCTGATTTACAAGCTATCTTCATATTGCAGAAGAGGGCAATCCGTGCCAATCCTATGGCCTTAGATCACGTGACTCACTTAGAGAATTATTCAAGGAAATAAATATTTTACGGTAGCATCTCAATACATTTTTGATTGTATTATGTTTTGTACGTAAAAACTTGCATCTTTACTCGCGAAAATCTGATTTTCATAGCTTTAACACACGAAATAAACATAGGCTTGCGGTCCCAAATCTAAGACTTCATAAAATTGGCAATTCATTTGTGGGATTGAGCATAAAAATGTTTAATAAGTTACCACAAAACTTATTGACTTACCATTACATGAATTTAAAATTCATATCAAAAACTGCTTAATGCAGAAAGGCTACTATAATGTAGAAGATTATTTAAATGAAGTGGATTCCTGGACTTGTTAATTTTCTATGCCTATTATTTTATATGTATAATTTGATTCCATAATTTTACTTTGACGATTATCTAAAACGATAAAAGCATGATTATCATATTGTAACTGTAATCTTAATAATGTTTTTTTTTTTTAATTATTAACAGAATGAAAATTGTTACTGATTATAATTTGAAAGAGTTAACTACTGAGGTTTCTTGCTGATTCTTCTCAGGTAGAAATCAACTTTCCGAATCAGCGGTAGCTTACATTAATATTTGACATTCATAATGTTCTGTAAGGACTTAAATTGAATAAAGGAATATTTCTATTTCTATTTCTATTTCTGATTCTTCTTACTGGCATCTTTGCTCCAAATTTGCCAGTGCATATTTTATTTCCAACTTATTTTATAAGTCTTCATTTCGTATAACAGTGTATCTATACTCTAGAAGCTATGTAGCTTCTAGAGTTATATGTAAATTATGTAATTTTTATTAAATTCCCCTAAATAAATAAAAAACATTTGCTTTACGACGTGACCTTATATCACGTTTACCACCGAGCTAATAAAGTAAAATAAATAAATTCACACAACATCTCAACATTGACCTGACTCGTACTAAGTAGCTTAAGCACTTGTGTACAGATATCAGACAAGGAGGATCACAAATAATACTTAAATACATACCTACAGGGTGTATCTGTGAACATTTACATGCTCCTTTTAATCGCGGTGTCTACCTACCATTCTAAACAAACGTTTTGTTTTATGACTTTTGAAATTCGAACAAAAAAATTTCATCTTTCATTCACACACATTCCAAAGTCGGTCACGGACTTGGTCATTTTTATGGGGAGTCCAAACTTTTCGAAGAATTGGAAAAGTTGTGAACAAATGTTGTTCAGAATGGTGATAGAACACGTGTTTAAAGGGATGTAAATGTTCACAGATACACCCTGTACCTATAAAATCCAGACACTGAACAAACACAAGTGTCTTCACACGAATGTTTGTCCAGGGGGGGGATGGAACCACGATTTTGGCGTATGAGGCAGGGTTTGGGCACTACCAAATACGCCATCCGCCGGCTAATTTGTTTTTTTTTTATGTGATAGGTAGCAGACGAGCAGGTGGATCACCTGATGAACCATGAACACATGCAACACCAGTGGAGTCACAAGTGCGCTGCTAACCTTTATCCCTTCCCCCGATGGGCCTCCGGTACCGGTAGGTATGGTAGAAATACGCATTATAGTAGGAATAAAAATATTACGTACTGCGCTCAGCGACCCGA
>JABMDO010001752.1:0-11082 GCA_014851415.1 Cnaphalocrocis medinalis
AATAAAGTAAAATAAATAAATTCACACAACATCTCAACATTGACCTGACTCGTACTAAGTAGCTTAAGCACTTGTGTACAGATATCAGACAAGGAGGATCACAAATATAATACTTAAATACATACAGGGTGTATCTGTGAACATTTACATGCATCCTTTTAATCGCGGTGTCTACCTACCATTCTAAACAACGTTTTGTTTTATGACTTTTGAAAATTCGAACAAAAAAATTTCATCTTTCCATTCACACATTCCAAAGTCGGTCACGTGACTTGGTCATTTTTATGGGGAGTCCAAAACTTTTTCGAAGAATTTGGAAAAGTTGTTGAACAAATGTTGTTCAGAATGGTTGATAGAACACGTGTTTAAAGGGATGTAAATGTTCACAGATACACCCTGTACCTATATAACATCCAGACACTGAACAAACACAAGTGTTCTTCACACGAATGTTTGTCCAGGGTGGGGATGGAACCCACGATTTTGGCGTATGAGGCAGGGTTTGGGCACTACCAAATACGCCATCCGCCGGCTAATTTGTTTTTTTTTTTTATGTGATAGGTAGCAGACGAGCAGGTGGATCACCTGATGAACCATGAACACATGCAACACCAGTGGAGTCACAAGTGCGCTGCTAACCTTTTATCCCCTTCCCCCCGATGGGCCTCCGGTACCGGTAGGTATGGTAGAAATACGCATTACTAGTAGGAATAAAAATATTTACGTACTGCGCTCAGCGACCCGAACTAAAAGTTGGCCTCCTATACGAGATTTTCGCCATTCCGCTTTGATTCCAGCCACCCGTTGCCATATACCTACTTACAACGGCAGAAAAATTACGCCATAGCGTCAGTAAGCAAATATAAGTCTTTTTGGCTCTATTCCCGGGGGATAATCTGCATTAAGCTTTTTAAAATACTTAAAGTACGAGTATGTAGATTTTTTTACTGTTCATTTGTCAATAATCATGGACGTATATGGGTGATTTTCCAAGCACTTTTTTTTAGCGGCGAAGCTGAAAATCGTGTATCGAGAGCTACTAGAGGTAAACAGTTTTATTTTTTGGTAAATATTTGAACTATTATTTATGACATGTCATCAGCGTTTTAGCCTTTAGATATGTATTTATAATTTAAAAAATGTTGGAAGACCTAAATTCTAATTACGGTGGACTGTCCGAATGCATTAGTTTACAATAAAAGTGTTATTGTAAGTTTTTGATGAATAATTGTAACTTTAAAATAATGTACACTTAAAATACAATAGACGAGCTTCAAATTAATCAAACAGAATTATTTAAATATTAATAATTGGAATTTTATATCGATCTCAAAAAATGTTCCCGCGGAAAATAGCAATAACGGTGGCGCGTTTTGAATCCTCTTTACTTGTCACGATGTGCTTTGGGAGACACGAGCTCTGCTTCCTCCTACCGCTCAGTGTGTCCCATGATCGGGATTAAAGGACATGCGGCGCGCTATCATCGTTTTTCCGCCAAACAAGTAAGTACTAGTTGCGGTGGCGCAGGGAACGTTTTTCATCAATACCGGTGGCATGTATTTGAGCTGTCTTTTCTCCTTTACATGAAATCCAGTTTTATAGCTTATGAGATAAGTTAACTGTCATATTTATAGACTGTAAGTTAGTGGTGGTATAATATATTTTTTTATAATACCAATTTTGTTACTGTTTCTAAGTCGGTGGTGCAATCCCGGTGGCTCCGGTGGCGAAATATAGCGCCACCGTAATTGTAAAGTGCACTGAAATTGATTTCTACTAATTACAGTACATTCTGGACTCTTCCACACCTTTGTGCCGATGAGCAACGGCGAAGAACTTGTCACTCCACATCTCATTTCCTGGGTCTGGGATGTTATCTTCAGACTAGAGGATTCGATCCCGGTCGATTTTCTAGTCCCGGGATTTCGGGATTATCGGACTGTTAATACCGGGATCCCGGGATAGTCCCGGGATTTTATTGGTAAAGAAAATGGTAGCAATTAAAAAGAAGTAAACATATCAAAATCAACCTTTTATTTTAAATCTTTACTTAAATCTTCAAAAACAAAACAAAATTATTATTTCTTCTAATAAAATTAACAAACTAGGCCCTTATCTTATACTTACACGATCTGAAGCGTAATTTTTACAGTATTTTACACACATAGGTAGGTAAAGTACCTAATCCAACAACGTTTGTTAGCAGAAACAAACGAAATCAGCTGTGTAAACAAGATGGCTGGCAAATTTTGACGTTTAACGTCAAATGAAAGTAAGCGCGTTTCGTTTCACGCACATTTTTAATGAATTATTTAAAAAATGTTTAAGTCCCGAAAATCCCGGGATTCATTGGATTTAATCCCGAGATTTTCGGGACTAAAATATGATCGGGATTCCGGGATCCCGGTTTTCGGGATCCCGGGATCGATCCTCTACTTCAGACCCATTTCCCGAGCTTCTCGTCGAAGGTCGTCCAGTTTGGCCTGCATGTCAGCTCGTGTGTGGCTCAACAGGCAAAGGTCATCGGCATAGTCCAAATCTTCCAATACGTTGGACAGTCCCCACTCTATGCCTCAGCGTTTGTTCTAGGTTTAATGCATAATGCCATCCAGAGCGACAAATAAGAGGAGAGGCGAGAGGAGACACCCCTGACATACCTCCGGATCAACTGGTACGTCCTCCGAGACGAGGCCTTCATGCGTCTCGACTCGACTCTACAGGAATAGTTCCAGTAGATGGCCTTGATTATGTTGGTGATCTTCTCGGAAACTCCGATTTCACGAGCCACCAGATAACGTTTCATTTTAGATAGCGTTTCAAAGACTTTTTCGAAATCCACAAAGGTCACATACATTTCCCTTCTGATGCCTGTTTGAAGATTATTCGCAAGGTGTTGATCTGGTCAGTACACGATCGGTTGGGTCGAAAGCCAACCTGCTCTTTGCGAAGAAGAGCTTCGACGGCCCTCGATACGATAGTCTGTCTAGGATGATCCAAGAGAGCTCTTCAAAAGGAATTGAGAGCAAGGTGATGCCTCTCCTGTTGCCACATTCACTAAGGTGTCCCTTCTTGGGTACGGTGGTGAGAAATCCTTTTTTTTCTCTAATCCTTGGGCACCTCTTCGGCCAGCCAGCTGTTCAAGAGGGGATTCAGCACGTTCGCAGCGGTCCAGACATCAGCTTTTAGCATTTCCGCTGTGATGAGGTCCACTCCTAGGGCTTTCCGTTTTTCGGGTATTGGATGGGCCTTCAATACTTTTACTCCTGTAGGTGGAACAACATCAATGTTGCCTTATATATCTCCCTGAGATTACTGGCATTGTCAGTGCGTTAAGCTCGTTCGGCAATACTGTCAGCCCACAATCGGCGATCACGACGGGTACTGCGGTAAATTTTCTGCGAATCTGTCGGTATTGGAGGTTGTTGAGTTTTGGATGGAGAGAGAGTTGAAGATGGAGTTCCCGTCTTGTCTCAATCAGGTTCCAGGTTTTCTGAGACATACAGTCTTCGCGTGTATGTGTTTTGTGTCCAGGACGGCGGAGTTAGTCTCTGTATGGGGCCATTTTGATATGGTTCCACTCCGCGTTGACAGAAAGTGTAGAGACATTTTCGAGGGCGGAAAAGCGATTTCGCAGTTTTAGCCAAAGGCGTCGGCCAGGTCGATTATCTTGCGAGCTTTGCTGTTGAATCCGGCCGTGATGATTCGCTCTGAGATGGGTTTCCAGTCCAGTAGGCTCTTCGTCGCAACGTGAGAAAGGAGGAATCCTACGCCGTTTTCACGTACCTACGCCTTCTTCATCCTCCTTCCCAGATTAAAAAAAAGTAAGGCCCCTGGACGTTCCCAGTTTTCCGAATCCATTCCTACGCACTTGCTGTGGACGAGTATTTGCAGCTTGTATCTAAGCATTTCTGCTTCCACTTAGGCTAGTCGGCTATCCTCGCCGAGTGTTCGCACATTCCAACATGCTATTCGTGACCGTATTTTCATGCCAAAGGTCGTTGTAGCTTTATCGGTCCGGTTTTGTACTTCTTCAGTTTCTTCAGCTGGGTTCAGGTAAGCCAGTGATTAATCCACTATAACCCTAGCAGCTAGTAGGGCTGCCACCTTGGAGCCTGCAAGCGTGCTCGGTTTTGTTTCGGGTTTCCTTTCTTGTAAGTTTGGGTTCGGTTTGGAGGCGCAGAAGACTCGCCTTTCGACCTGAGCTCAGCTGCACCTCAAGGTGGCGGCCGTGTGGTTGAACGGTTTTCAGGAGGAACGACGGTGACGTGAGGTGACTTGGACTGGCTAGGGCTCTGCTTAAACTTGGTGTTCCGCCACTAGCACTGCAGATGGTTTTCTTGGCACTTTATTGGCAATGCCGTTCTCACTTACTAACAGTAATTCCCACTAAGACCATACCCTGATTCCCCCCCCTCCCCCCCCCCCTTACGACTAGTGCTATGCAACAACTTAAAAACTGATCATATTCTACACGACTATTACTTTATTAAAAAGTCATACGGTTACATTAATTAACATCAACTAATGTGTACCTATATTAACGTGATTGCAATACAGCTACATGTCATATATTATATCTAATTAAACTCAGGTTTTTAATAATTTAATTCAATAAATGACAATAAACAATAAAATTGTTTATTTATTATAATTTCGCTGGCTTAAAATAATCGCGGTGGTAGGGATTAAATTACGGTGGCTTAAATACAATACGGTGGCTTGTAAAAATTTCAAATTGAAATAGCTCTAAAAATAATTATAATATTTTTATGCCTCCTATATTTTTGAATACTACAATGTTTATTCTATTATGTGCCTCCCATAAAATGTATGTAAAGTGGTTTTAAAAATTCGCCACCGTAATTAGTTTAGTGAGTTTGTTGAAATTCACCCATATAAGGAGGGGGGGGGGGGGGGGGGGGGGTCCCGGGTGTCCGGACCCGCCCCATTGAGGCCTGGTTTGACTTATGGTTGAATCGGCTATAGCCAAGGGCGACTTAATTAGGGGGTCTGCAAGTTTGGTGGGGTAGCAAATTGTAGATAGCCCTGTGTAATTGTAGATTCGTAATTGTTTTGCAATGTGGGACACCCCCCTTGTCAAAGCTATATATACGTCCGTGTCAACAATCAACATATTACGGTTATGGGTTAGGGGAAACCTCGGACGAAAAAAACTCGCACGAGAATTTCAAGATTTTTTGGCCGGTCGCTGTTCAAGCCTAACATATAACCAATATTTTTGTGACTCTACTAAACAAAAAAATATTAGTGAAGTTAGGTTAGAGCAGTTTCTAGCAAAAAATTTTGAAAAATTTCGTGGGTTTTTTTCGGGCGAGTTTTTATTAGATACAGATTAAATTGTACCTACCTATGAAATTGTAAAGTTGCCAAGACACTTGTGCATCTACTGGCGTTGCGGATATCGATAATCGTTCACCATCAGGTGATCCGTCTCCTCGTTTACCACCAATCACCTAAAAATATATTGTAATAATTATAACAAAAAAGTATGTCCATGAATAGCCTCTAACTATTGACGGTAATGAAACAAAAAGCTTTTTTTCATGTGCTTGTTAGCTACAATTTACAGAACACTTTTGCTGAAGAGTTTCGTCACTCGAATAGCTTCCAAAGGGAATATGCCTTTAGAAAGCTCTGTTTGAAGCGTTCACTTACTGCCTTTTGTTCTAGCGAGAGAATAGTTTTCCCGTATTCGTAGCATGTCAAAAACATAGCGAACAAAATCGTAAGAATAACGTTTTGCGATAGGTACCTCATATAATAAATAGAACAAGGTATAGGGCCGCCCTACTTTGTCTCGGGACTCGAGTCCTTCTGCAGAAACTGCTACAGCAGTTCCAAACTGTACCCAATAGATGGCGCTGGGAGTCGATTGCATTGCGCCAGTGTTTCGTGTTTTTACCCATATTTTTAATGTTGAAGACACAAAATTAATGATGCGCGGATCTACCTAAGACTATTTTCATTCTGCAGTGGTTCTGCATGGTTTAAAAGAAGCGCTGTCAATATCCTGTTGTGAATCCTACTGTCCCAAGTCTGATAAGAGCCATGTATTTGCTGTAAAATCTTCGCTTAGCTTTCAAGCTCTTACGAGTAAATACCCAAGCTGGCAGACTGCCAATCACCGGCGACACGCGACAAAAGGTGAGTTTCCTGAAAATGTTTGTTTTCCCTTTTAAGAGGTCGATACTTTGAGAGATGGAAGTTGAGAGGTTAGGTAATTTAAGATAATAGTTCCGACTGACCGAATTTCAGTATGGCGACTACTCTCCTATAGTCGGATGTACTGTTTTATAGGTGGCAGACGAGCAGACGGATTTCCTTATGGTAAGCGATTGCCGCCGCCCATAGACACCAGAAACACCAGTAGACAAGCACTCTTACTCACTCGACCACAAAACAACGCAGGCGCTGCTTCACGCCGGTCTTCAATGAGGCCGTGGTATAACTCCTGTAGAACCGACCCATTCATGCCTAAGCGTAGCTCTCCCACGATTAAAACTGTACTGTGATGTAGCTGTAGTACCACACCTTGGTACCACTACCAATTGAGGGCTAAACCTGAGAGTTCTCAGAGTGAAAATCCAAATCAGTAAATGCACAAGACCACCGCAATATTTTTATCTCATTATAGTGGCCTTTCGTAGGTTTTTTTCGGGCGAGTTTTTAGAATACAGATAAATTGTACCTACCTATGAAATTGTAAAGTTGCCAAGACACTTGCGCATCCCTGGCGTTGCGGATATCGATAATCGTTCCACCACGGTGATCCGTCTCCTCGTTGTCCCACCAATCACCTAAAAATATTTGTAATAATTGTAACAAAAAAGTATTTTCCATTTAGATGGGTAATGAAACAAAAAGCTTTTTTTCATGTGCTTGTTAGCTACAATTTACAGAACACTTTTGCTGAAGAGTTTCGTCACTCGAATAGCTTCCAAAGGGAATATGCCTTTAGAAAGCTCTGTTTTGAAGCGTTCACTTACTGCCTTTTGTTCTAGCGAGAGAATAGTTTCCCGTATTCGTAGCATGTCAAAAACATAGCGAACAAAATCGTAAGAATAACGTTTTGCGATAGGTACCTCATAATAAATAGAACAAGGTACTAGTGGCCCGCCCTAACTTTGTCTCGGGACTCGAGTCCTTTCTGCAGAAACTGCTACAGCAGTTCCAAACTGTACCCAATAGATGGCGCTGGGAGTCGATTGCATTGCGCCAGTGTTTCGTGTTTTTACCCATATTTTTTTAATGTTGAAGACACAAAATTAATGATGCGCGGATCTACCTAAGACTATTTTCACTTCTGCAGTGGTTCTGCATGGTTTAAAAGAAGGCTGTCAATATCCTGTTGTGAATCCTACTGTCCCAAGTCCTGATAAGATGCCATGTATTTGCTGTAAAATCTTCGCTTAGCTATCAAGCTCTTACGAGTAAATACCCAAGCTGGCAGACTGCCAATCACCGGCGACACGCGACAAAAGGTGAGTTTCCTGAAAATGTTTGTTTTCCTTTTAGAGGTCGATACTTGAGAGATGGAATGTGAGAGGTTAGGTAATTTAAGATAATAGTTCCGACCTGACCGAATTTCAGTATGGCGACTACTCTCCTATAGTCGGATGTACTGTTTTATAGGTGGCAGACGAGCAGACGGATTTCCTTATGGTAAGCGATTGCCGCCGCCCATAGACACCAGAAACACCAGTAGACAAGCACTCTTACTCACTCGACCACAAAACAACGCAGGCGCTGCTTCACGCCGGTCTTCAATGAGGCCGTGGTATAACTCCTGTAGAACCGACCCATTCATGCCTAAGCGTAGCTCTCCCACGATTAAAACTGTACTGTGATGTAGCTGTAGTACCACACCTTGGTACCACTACCAATTGAGGGCTAAACCTGAGAGTTCTCAGAGTGAAAATCCAAATCAGTAAATGCACAAGACCACCGCAATATTTTATTCATATGGTCCTTTCGTAGGTTTTTTCGGGCGAGTTTTATTAGATACAGATAAATTGTACCTACCTATGAAATTGTAAAGTTGCCAAGACACTTGCGCATCCACTGGCGTTGCGGATATCGATAATCGTTCCACCTCACGGTGATCCGTCTCTCGTTGTCCCACCAATCACCTAAAAATATATTGTAATAATGTAACAAAAAAGATATGTTTCCATTTAGATGGGTAATGAAACAAAAAGCTTTTTTTTCATGTGCTTGTTAGCTACAATTTAACAGAACACTTTTGCTTGAAGATGTTTCGTCACTCGAATAGCTTCCAAAGGGAATATAGCCTTTTAGAAAGCTGTGTTTTGAAGCGTCACTTACTGCCTTTTGTTCTAGCGAGAGAATAGTTTCCCGTATTCGTAGCATGTCAAAAACATAGCGAACAAAATCGTAAGAATAAAGTTTTGCGATAGGTACCTCATAATAAATAGAACAAGGTACTAGTGGCCCGCCCTAACTTTGTTCGGGACTCGAGTCCTTTGCAGAAACTGCTACAGCATTCCAAAACTGTACCACATAGATGGCGCTGGGAGTCGATTGCATTGCGCCAGTGTTTCGTGTTTTTACCCTATTTTTTTAATGTGAAGACACAAAATTAATGATGCGCGGATCTACCTAAGACTATTTTCACTTCTGCAGTGGTTCTGCATGGTTTAAAAGAAGGCTGTCATATTGTTGTGAATCCTACTGTCCCAAGTCCTGATAAGATGCCATGTATTTGCTTGTAAAATCTTCGCTCTAGCTATCAAGCTCTCCGAGTAAACCTACCCAAGCTGGCAGACTGCCAATCACCGGCGACACGCGGACAAAAGGTGAGTTTCCTGAAAATGTTGTTTTTCCCTTTTAAGAGGTCGCTACTTGAGAGATGGAAGCTTGAGAGGTTAGGTAATTAAGACTAATTAGTTCCGACTGACCGAATTTCAGTATGGCGACTACTCTCCTATAGTCGGATGTACGTTTTATAGGTGGCAGACGAGCAGACGGATTTCCTTATGGTAAGCGATTGCCGCCCGACCATATAGACACCAGAAACACCAGTAGGACAAGCACTCTTACTCACTCGACCACAAAACAACGCAGGCGCTGCTTCCCGCGGTCTTCAATGAGGCCGTGGTATAACTCCTGTAGAACCGACCCATCATGCCTAAGCGTAGCTCTCCCACGATTATAAAATGTACTGTGATGTAGCTGTAGTACCACACCTTGGTACCACTACCAATTGAGGGCATTAAACTGAGAGTTCTCAGAGTGAAAATCCAAATCAGTAAATGCACAAGACCACCGCAATATTTTTATCTAATTATAGTGGCCCCGCCCTCACTTCGCTTCAGGACCGTAATTATAATGAACCAATAGATGGCGCTGTGTCCAATTACATCGCGCAAGGGTTCGTGTTTTCGGTTTACCCTATAAGCCTTGTCGTGTCTATAGAAGTTATCTCTTTATAAATGGTATAGAAGATAGATTCGTTGCGCTATGATCCGCACTTAACACTAAGATGATGATGTAAACAACATCATCATCATCATCTTCGCAGCATGTTCACTCAGTGACATGCAACTTCTGCTTGTTTCGTTCAAGTACAGTTAAATCACTGCCATATAAGAGAATCGATCTGATACGTGACCCTTTTAGCTTTAGATTATTAATAAATTAATGAAAGCTGCATTGGCGGAGTATCTCTCTCTCTCTTTAATTTTCTCTCTCTTTCTTTCTTTCTCTCTAATCATTGCCTAGGTAGCCATATCTCATTATTTTCAATTACTTACTTCCCTCAAAAACAATAAGACGAATGCGGTCGGCCTTGTGGCATTAGGTACTTATTCTGTTTAGAGCTTATTGTAAACAGTCGGTATCAAAAGATGACCTCAGTTGCCAAATATAAACTCCATTGCTAAGATTAACCGTCCCCGAATTAATTTGTTTAAATGCAAAATTATTTCTACTAGCGGCGCCCCGCGACTTCGTCCGCGTGAAAAAGTAACTTTTACCCCCCTTTAACCCTTACAACCCTTTTTCGCAATAAAAAGTAGCCTATGTTCTTTCTCAGGGTCTAGATCATCTGCAAATAGTACAGAGTTATTTACTACGGAGCTACGAAGTCAGGTCAATGTGTATGAGATGTTGTGAAAATTTAGATGAACCGCAGGGATTTTGTTAAGGACAAAAATCCCACCATTTTTGCAAATATGCCGATAAAATTCCAAGACTGGGTATGTAACATGTACACACGGCAGCACATCAGGTTACCCATTATACATAACTATAACTACGACGCATCAGTTGTGTTAGAAAGAAAGTCGCTTTGATATTATTGGTGGATTTTCTACAGTATGCCTAAATTAGCCAATGGTTGAGCTGACATAAGCTGAGCGCCAATAGAATGGTTTCATCGATGATAAGCCACACCGCCTGCGCGTACGTTAGAGATGGGACTCAAATCGATAGGTAAAACTAGAATCGAGTTGACGCGTAATTCGAATCATCGCATCGATTGAATATTACCAATTGACTTTTTCCAAAAAGTCTTGACTTTCAAATAATCCCCAAAAATTATACAACGACTACCTTCACCAGAATGAGTGTATAAATTTTTGACTATACCTCATTCTTCACAAAAAAAATGCACAACATACCTACCCTATAATGCCGACTCGCGGCGCGAACGGTCATCGAGTCGAGTTTTCACCGTCACGATTCAAATCGAATGTGGTTCGAGTCCTATCACTAGGCTAAGATTGTCACTTCAAATAGAGCAGTTATCAAAATTTAAAATTTTTCTATCTTAAATTGAATAAATCTGTTTCATTGAAAATGGCGCCTCAACTCTCAAGAGTTGAAAGGGAGCGAATAATTGCGCTTAGAAGAAGTGGTTACAGAGTAAAGGATATTTGTGACCAAACTGGTGTAACGGTGAGTTATTTTATTTTGTTCTATTTATTAAAAAATATAGCTTTAGAATCATCATCATCATCAGCTTGTCTCAGTCCACTGCTGGACATAGGCCTCCCCCAATGTTCGCCATTTCACCCTGTTTGGCGGTGTGAAGATTGTGTT
>JABMDO010001753.1:0-13005 GCA_014851415.1 Cnaphalocrocis medinalis
GGCGAAAATACGATATTTTTTTAACATTATTGTTAGTTGTCCTGTGTTAGAAATATTGTATTGCTTCTTGAAAATCCAATTACTTGGATCTAAGTCTGTAATGTTTTATTTTCGCCACAATCAGTGTAAATAGGTTGGCGGCGCTAGTTTCATTCGTATAGCCCCTTAAAGCGAAGGCTGGGGTCCTGGGTTCGATCGAAGTATCGAACCGGGTTGAAATTTTCCGCCATAGCCGTATTACTGGTTAGGAGGAAATTAATATTTAGCTATAACTTCTAATGAGCACAGTAACGGAGTGGGGTAGTGGAACGTTGAGCGTAAAATAAAATCAGATCTCCGCTTACTATATGGTTAGGATTTTTTACCTCGCTCACTTCTCCGCTACCTCCCGCCGTGACAGCTTATACTTACTGCCACAGAACAAGGTGGCAGAGCATACTACCCACATACTTATATCATTAACTACGAGTAAGTATATACTTATCTTACGAACGAAAACCACAATATTTAGTGTTAAGAAGTAACTTTATTATTTAAAAAAATCAGGTACATACAACTAAGTAAATGACTTCACAGCGGTAGTGGTAAGTTTTTTATTCGTTATATTTTCCATAAATCTGTAATCATTTTTGTTAATCTTCACAATAAACCATAACGTTTATGGTTATCTTTCACCTTGAATCATACACAGCTTGTTTTCACCCGCAAAGTAAATTTGCTTTTACGTATTATTTTACCTCCACATTTAATTAGAAATAGGTTATATAGGTCTAGCGTCTGATAGTTTACTCGTTTCCACAGAAATCCAGCTGGAATTCGAGCAACCGACTATAAAGGTGTCATAGAAGATAATACCTTACAACTTTCCGAACTGTCGCTGAGTCAAGGATATGATAGTGAAATAGTGTCAGTCTACGTCCAAATTGGTAATTTCTTTTTTTTTTATAATAAGTATAGCGTGAAAAACATTAGGCCCCGCACCTCAATCATTATATACCTAATAAGCCACGTTTTACGACCTTCAGGAAATATCCTCTAGTTAAAAAATGAAAATGAATATAACTTGCTTACACAGTTTTTTACTTGTACTTATTTTGTAAACGAGAATCGAATCGTTATACTACAGTGATAATATTTTTATTTAGATAGTTATCTATATATTACTCCTGGTACCTATAATCTAAAAGATATTGGGGCGGACTCACGAAGAAAGTTCCACGCACGTTATGCCTAGATTAGTTTTCGTTTGTTTACAATGTGGTACTCGTATTACCTCAACAAACGATTTATGAGTTGTAATACTAACGTTTACGATCTAGTGAAGGTGGCGGAGGTCGCGGAAGTCCCATGATGCGGGTGGCACTGACCGAACTGTATGGAGAACTTTGGGGGAGGCCTTTGTCCAGCTGGGACGTCTATTGGCTGATAAGATGATGTGATGATGAACTTACGTTAACTAAAATACTTTGTTGCTTAAATAGGTCATAAAAATTAGGCCTTTACATACATTACGGTGAACAATTAATTCATGTAAGTATTTATAAAATTATAAAAATACTTGTTTGTATTTTCAGGATCGGCCCACGCTTCTTATTTCAGCACCACAGTCGCAAATAACATAGTAACCATAACAATGTCTCCTTACCTGCTAACATTATTGAACTTAATACATTCTTAAACCTACAAGGGTTGCGTCCACTAGCCGAGCTCGGCGTCCGCTATAGTCACTCTGGAGATCATAAAGACGACAACGTGACTCCGGTGTTCTCACAAGCCCTGTACAAAGGAAGCTACGACCCGGTCGTGGGGTTAACGCTCGGCAAATTGTGATTGTACAAGGGTTTGATGAAACAGTCAAACTTGATCTTAGGGGGGTAAGTTTTTTTTTTAAATATGTCATTATAAAAGGCCGGCCGCATCAGCAAACCTCTCTGATCTCGCAGATGTTCATGGGCAGCGATGATTACTTACTAGTAGGTGACCCGCTTACTTGCCGCCTCTAGTATAAAAAATTTACTTCCGAAACCGTTTAATCCCGGGTAGTCTCTAAGAAATCTTCAGCAGCATGAAAGCGCTGTTAGGGTTCTTAGAAGAACTGGTTGGAGTAAAGATTGGGCGACATCACCTACAGCACGCGAGGCACACCTGAAGCCTAATTGCGGAAAAACCCGTACGAATGAAGCAGAAGAACCGTTTAATCACGTATCTATATGATTAATACAAAATAAATGCGAAAATTGTGTAGCTAGTCTAGACTTGTTGAAAGGGCACAGAAGTTGAACAGTTGAGCTCTTCAATCTATTAGCTTCAGCATCATTGTTACAGCAGGAGAAAAAAAACAACTACCTACTAAAGCGAATAAAACAAAACAAAACTACATTTAAAACATACTTACCTGTTCCTTTTTGATAAGATGTAGAGGCCCCAAATATTCTACTGGTGTTATTGTCATGGCAGCGGGACAATTGTTTACCATCAGTAATTTGATCTGCTAGTTCGTTTGTCTGTTATTGTAACTTTACTCTTGTGCAAGAACTGTTTATTGAAAGCACGGCAAATGTATGGAATGAAAACATAAATATTACTCACTAGGTACTACCATTTCGATACCTAAATCTCAAAGGGCGTAATCACCAAATCATCACTTTTCAGGAGAGCCGAAACAAAAAAAAATCTAAGAATTAAATTCATAACTTTTAAACTAATAATGCCATATAAATGAAATTTGGATGTAATTATCGAGTATCGAGAGCTTTATAACACAGTTATATGGTATTCAAAATACAACCAATGTTTGCCAAACTGATTTGTGATTACGCCAAAAAAATATTGACAACTTGGCATTTACGACCTAAAAAAAAGGCTGTTCTGCAATAAGTTATGGTATAATGGCGTTTACGACTTGAAAAAAAGGCTATTCTGCTCTATGCTATGGTGTAACAGCCTAGTTAACTTATAGAAAATGCATTTTAAAAAGCTATTTTCGGTTTTTTATAAGTAAAAACACTTCGAGGAAGATACAAATTAAGAGACAAATACGGGTAGTTTCATTATTACAAAATTTATAGCAAGTACAGAAATGAAAACGATTTTATTATTTCAATTATACAAACGCAATCATTTTAGTTTGAAATTCAAACGAAAGTTATTGATTTCTATAATTTTGTTTTGTTTTTAAATTAGTATAAACAATATCTGCATCGACAGGACTTTTACTTAGAGCTTAAATTTTAATAAGTCTTCTACCAGTACTGTGCAAAGAAGTAAAACAAACGTTTATTTTTAAAAATGTTAAAGCTAGGATTGATCTACATAAGATTTAAGCGCTAGCAAAACTCCCGCCACTTTGTTTATGTTTCAGGTTTTGCGTGCTATTAACAATCTTTAATAGGAGTACTGTTGGGCAAAAGAAATAAAAGACGTCAACTTCACTATATTAACAAGAATTTAATCACAGACATCGATACAATTCGGTTCGACGAGGGGAAATGAGTGGTATATTCTGCTCTGTATATTTCGTATTTCCTCATTTTCGTCTAGGATACTGACACTAGAGTAATTCTTCTTACGTATGGGTAGTAAAAGTACTTGCTAATTGCATGTCTGAGCGTTTTTATTTTAGAATTTATAGAAACCGGACTAAACGCGATATTCATTATGCAGTATTACTACCACTTACTTTATTTATTTTGTTTAAATTCTTAAAGTAACTCGAGTCGTAAACGCCACTGTTACACATATCTGTCCTATACGCCTCATTCGATAGTCAGTATTTTTCACATCATTATAATTTTAACTGGTGTATCGACCGAAACCTTAATAATGAATTTTTTAAAGGTATTTACGACTAAAATTCTTGCATTATCGACGGTAAACACGTGGGCTGTAATCACCACTTTTTTGCGAATTTTAAAACTTTGATAATACAGATCGATAGAGAAAAAAAAATGGAGTAAGATAGCATTCAAAAGTCATTTTGGCCAAAATGGTGATTACGCCCTTTGAGATTAAGGTTATCGATTTATCCTCGGTATCCAAATAGTAAGTTAACTCCTTCCTACTGTACATTTTTCACTGGCAAACATATGTGGCTTGAAACGGTCAGCGATTCAGATGCTAACAGTGTAAAATGGTGACCATTTAGTATCGAGAAAAAAGCATTGAAAGTCCGCCGGTATTTCGATTTTTGGCAACGCGCGCCACAAAAAAAATGGAAAGACGAGTAAGGGACGCTGTCCACGGCGTGTAGCTTCAAAGATGTAGCTTCTTAGCGTAAGCCTGCTTGCAATTTTATACATTCTTTATCCATGGTAGAGTCACGCTTCGGCATGAATGGCTGGCTTGACCGAACTGATACCACACGGAAGAACGCCTTACAGAAGAACAGCGTGAGGCAGCGCCTGCGCTGTGTTTCTCGAGAGAGTGAGGGTACCGGAGGCCCTATTAGGGGAAAGGGAGGAAGTTGGTAGCGCACTTGAGACTCTACTGCCGTTGCATGTGTCTATAGGTGGCGGCAATAGCTAACCATCAGCCGAACCGTCTCTGCTCTTCTGTCACCTATCACATAAAAATAAATAGAAAATTAGAGCTTCAATTTCATACAAATTGTTTACGATAGGCTTATCTACTGCTTACGTATTTTGAAGCGTCTACGAAGTGTCTACGAAGCTACGCGCCCTGGACGGTTACACTAACTCTCGGCAGTTTCCGCACAGCTGTGAACTTTCGACCTGGACATACCCTTCCGGCCTTTAGAATAAATATTAATTGATGTTGTTGAACTGCTGGTTCGAGAACTAAGCTAGCGTTCATTTATTCATCGGCTTCGGAACTGTACCAAATTGATTCAGTAATGTATCAAGTAAAGTTGGCGTCAAGTTCAGTGGCCAATGCAAAGACTTTATATTCTTTGGTCCGACGCGATGGCGCATTATTTGACAGTAGGTACAGACAGCCACACATTAGGTTACCACAATCAGTCAAATTTCCTCAATTGAATTCAATTTAATGTGTTTGACAGTAAGATTGACAATCCATTGAAGACACTTTTGACAGATTTATATAACTTTTTGTACATATGTACTTAATCTGAACTGAACAAACATTTTGTCCGTAGAACCTTGCTTTCATTCATGTCTACTTTTTATCTACTTGCTTAGTTTTATTCATATATCTTTAGATAATTAGCCTCTTTTGGCCTAATTAAGGATAAAGGTTGGCAGCGCACTTGTGATTCTACTCCGTGCTTGTACCTATGCCACCTATAACATAAAACAACAAATCTTAAATTAACCAGTGCTGTAGAAACATTTTGTAAATTATTGTGCTGCGGCAAACGATTTAGATACCTTTCCGGCCTATTCCAGCCTATGATAAATCTCTTGAGACAAATTTAAACGTAGCCTTATCCTTATTTATGTTCTTTAAAGCAATAAACGAGTAGTGAAAATGGATCCGTTTATTTATTTTGTGTAAAAATTTGTTTCTTTATCATTTCACCCCCAATTATTGAAATCGAGGCATACCAACATATTCCTTCTCCATTTAACAGGTCACCATATTTGAACCAACCATATTGTTGGTTTGCCTGTTTATACTTACATTATTTTAATAAACCCCCACCTGATTGGCGAAGTGGTTTGAGACGCAAGGGTCGTGGACTCGATTCCGCACCAACAAAATGGCTCTTGATGGAATGTTTGTGTACCTTAGTTGTTTTACCTTATTACAAAACGAAGACTAACGTTAGCCGTGGTTTAAAAATCATTCTGTCTCTTTTAGACACATTAAAATTAAAAGTGATGGCATTAGTATTAAACCAAGATAACTTAGACCATGTATTATGTATGTATAGACCATGTATGTGATGTAGAAAATATTATATTATATTATTAATAGTATCTGTTCTGTTCTGTTCTGTTCACCACGTTTTGTAATAAAGTCTTCATAGAGCAAGGGAAATCTTAGTTTGGGACAGACCAACGTATTCATAAATCGCATACGCTTGTTAGATTAGATTATACATAAGCTTAACGTTACGAGTATAAACGAAGAATAAAGAATTGGTAGAAGACAACATAGTTGAGAAATATTTACTTCAGATACGTTTGGATACACATTAATTTCCTCCTTTTCTATGCTAGATACAAGCTTTGTTCAGCATTAGTTTTGGCAAATATAAATAATAGTTTTATCACAAAAAATAGAGGAGAAACGGGTGGGTAGTGAGTGAATAGGTACGAATAAGAAGCGCAAATATAATATTTACAGTGTATGTTATAACATTCCTTAAACGAGTAAAAAGTAAAAAAACAAGTCGTGATAAATCTTAAGTCATTAAAATGTTCGCTGTAAAAAATATTTGGTTCACTAAATTGTGTATCCGAAGCCGAAACATGTCGTCTTGAAAACAAAAAATCGTCTATGAGTTCGCCTACTGAGCATAATTGTTTTCTTTATTTCAGAGCACTCCGAAACTATTCAAAATAGAAGAGGACAACCAGTACCTTTCATATCATGCACAACAGTCTCCCAAACCTTGTTTCAGTGAACAAACATTGCTTTTGTACATAGAAGCCCCAAACCTCGTACAGTCGGCGCAAGCACTGCAATGCATCAACTTACCAGCAGGTAGGTACTATAGTATTGCCACTGGGACAATAATGAAAGGCGGATCGTGCTTAGGAGTTCTTGTAATATCTGGAAGAAATAATAATGAGATCACTTCCTAACGCGTTAACACTTCGTTACTCGATTGTGTTGGTATCAGGGTCGGGCCCTCTTGGCCCGCTTAGTCGTACGTCTCGCGATAGAATGCGCTCCAGCGAGCGTGTTTGTTTATTTTTCAAAGTATGACAGATTCCCATTACAAACTCGACCATAAACGGCGGCCAGTACTCAAAGAGTTTACCATCGTTACATCACTCCCCCCCTTAATGAAAAAAAAATTTTGAAAAAATTTTTTTGTCAAAGTTCGGACTAGTGACCAAAGGTTGAGGACCCCTGGCCACGAGTGAAGCAAGACTTGGCGGGCTTACAATCTTTATCAAAAGCTAACTAATCCTACCTAACGGAGGAGAAGTAAAAAATATACAATTCAGTAAAAAAAATTGAAGGTAGGATTGGATCCAGGACCCGCAGAAGGTCTAGCAAGTGGGAGTGTGAGTCCCATTTGCTTGAAGATGAAAAAACCTCCGAAAAATTCACCTCCCAGGACCTTATCCTAACCTTGCTACATCCCTGGCTAAGTCCCTGCCTACGGTACATGCTAAGTCCTAAGTGGCTAAAACTGGATGTCCTGTTCCAGGCATGTCCCTACTTCAATGAAACAAAGAGAATAAACTTTAATTAATGTGTTAGTTTAAGTAAGTTTCAATCAAACGTTAAATTACAACTTCTTGTTAATAGTATCTGTTCTGTTCTGTTCTGTTCACCACGTTTTGTAATAAAGTCTTCATAGAGCAAGGGAAATCTTAGTTTGGGACAGACCAACGTATTCATAAATCGCATACGCTTGTAGATTAGATTATACATAAGCTTAACGTTACGAGTAAACGAAGAATAAAAGAATTGGTAGAAGACAACATAGTATTGAGCAATATTTACTTCAGATACGTTTGGATACACATTAATTTCCTCCTTTTCTATGCTAGATACAAGCTTTGTTCAGCATTAGTTTTGGCAAATATAAATAATAGTTTTATCACAAAAAATAGAGGAGAAACTCGGTGGGTAGTGAGTGAATAGGTACGAATAAGAAGCGCAAATAAATATTTACAGTGTTATGTTATAACATTCCTTAAACGAGTAAAAAGTAAATAAAACAAGTCGTGATAAATCTTAAGTCATTAAAATGTTCGCTGTAAAAAAATTTGGTTCAAAAATTGTGTTATCCGAAGCCGAAACATGTCGTCTTGAAAACAAAAAACTAGTCTATGAGTTCGCCTACTGAGCATAATTGTTTTCTTTATTTCAGAGCACTCCGAAACTATTCAAAATAGAAGAGGACAACCAGTACCTTTCATTATCATTGCACAACAGTCTCCCAAAACCTTGTTCAGTGAACAAACATTGCTTTTGTACATAGAAGCCTCAAACCTCGTACAGTCGGCGCAAGCACTGCATGGCATCAACTTACCAGCAGGTAGGTACTATAGTTGCCACTGGGACAATAATGAAAGGCGGATGCTTAGGAGTTCTTGTAATATCTGGAAGAAATAATAATGAGATCACTTCCTAACGCGTTAACACTTCGTTACTCGATTGTGTTGATATCAGGGTCGGGCCCTCTTGGCCCGCTTAGTCGTACGTCTCGCGATAGAATGCGCTCCAGCGAGCGTGTTTGTTTATTTTTCAAAGTATGACAGATTCCCATTACAAACTCGACCATAAACGGCGGCCAGTACTCAAGAGTTTACCATCGTTACATCACTCCCCCCCTTAATGAAAAAAAAATTTTGAAAAAATTTTTTTGTCAAAGTTCGGACTAGTGACCAAAGGTTGAGGACCCCTGGCCACGAGTGAAGTAAGACTTGGCGGGCTTACAATCTTTATCAAAAGCTAACTAATCCTACCTAACGGAGGAGAAGTAAAAAATATACAATTCAGTAAAAAAAATTGAAGGTAGGATTGGATCCAGGACCCGCAGAAGGTCTAGCAAGTGGGAGTGTGAGTCCCATTTGCTTGAAGATGAAAAAACCTCCGAAAAATTCACCTCCCAGGACCTTATCCTAACCTTGCTACATCCCTGGCTAAGTCCCTGCCTACGGTACATGCTAAGTCCTAAGTGGCTAAAACTGGATGTCCTGTTCCAGGCATGTCCCTACTTCAATGAAACAAAGAGAATAAACTTTAATTAATGTGTTAGTTTAAGTAAGTTTCAATCAAACGTTAAATTACAACTTCTTGTTAGATTATCCCTTTTGATCGTACATGACGTCGATTAAGCTAAAGTTAATGAATGAGTTAAGTTAATGACCTTTTGAGAAGTTTAAGTTAATAAAAATTTGAATAATCAGGATAATCTAATACCTTGCATGGAATGGACATCACCTACTCCCATACTAAACAAAGCTACTCCCAACTTATATCTAGGATTCGATGACACAGGCTCCATCTTTTGTCCCGGCGACAAACAAGATAGGGTCTCTTTCATCCTATGTTAATATGGGCTTAAAATTACCTAACAAATCCCCAAAAACTGTTAATACAGGCATAAGACAGAAAACGAGAAAAATATTGATGTATTGAGTCCATAAGGGTCTCATGCACTTATAGCCACTATGTGCCAAATGCATACAAAAATAGATTTCCGAATCCGGACGTTATCCCATCCTAACTCTTGCATCTTCACGCTTGAAAGCCCCTTAACTAATTCCCATCGATCACCTATCATACCTGCCTAACTCCACGAACAAGAAAAGTTTTATTCCCTATTCTAAACTTATTTGATGTTGGTGAAAAAAGGGAGATTTTTTTATAGATCCATCGCTATATTTATTTAAGGGAATACGAATGGTAATGATCGCGCCTATCATCTTGCCTACACAGAATCTTCTCACAGGCAGTCTCTCATCCGCCCTGCTGCCTTCCTCTGCCATCGCGCCTTTGTGTAGCCTACCTAAGCGATGGAACTTTAGCGATTTTAATTTTATGATGCTCAGCATATGAAACAGAAACACAATATTAAAGTATACACATTCACATAAATATAAGTTAACAACAACATCTCTTGTAGATAAAATAATCATAGGATAATTGATGAACACAATTGAAGTCCATGGGTTCTGTAGATAATAGAAGTCGAATATTACCCTAACTGTACCTTATTCTCTAATGGAGTAAAATAGAATAACCTATCTACGAACTAACTAACTTAACCTAAAACAATACTACAACCGAAATAAAATAATTTAATCGAATTCTACTTTGATACAGCGAGCGTCACTAACCCCCCCACGGTATTGCACGTCTGACCAGACCTTTGCATTTTCCGCGAAACTTTACGTATTCGTTAACGCCTGCCTAGCATGGAATGGTTTCATTCGGTTAATGTGTATCACATCACTACGTGCCAATCGTCTTCCCATTCTGACCACATAATTACATTCGCTCATCCTTCTAACCACTAGGTAAGGGCCTTTATACAATCTACATAGTTTCATTGTCTTACCCGTAATTCTCCTTGGTGTATACACCATCACCCAATCTCCCGGCTGGAACTGTCGTAGCTCCGCTCTGACATCATATCTTCTTTTTTGTCTGGCCTGGGCTCGTGCGATGTTATCGACCGCCCTGGCCGTTAAATTCCGTAGAAAAATCACCTTGTCTTCTAAAACATTTAATTGGGTATTATTTTCCGTTCGTACGGCTGCATCGGTATCTGAA
This sequence comes from Cnaphalocrocis medinalis, assembly GCA_014851415.1. Lineage (NCBI taxonomy): Eukaryota > Metazoa > Arthropoda > Insecta > Lepidoptera > Crambidae > Cnaphalocrocis > Cnaphalocrocis medinalis. Next base: position 10,387 of record JABMDO010001753.1, read on the forward strand.
CGCGGTTCCCTACCAAATATTAACGTATATGGCACAATTCTGGTGCTGGCTTGCTCGCTCGTATTGTACGCATGTACCACCATTGGTAGTATCTGGCACCAATTGCGTTGGTCGGAGTTGACTGACTTGGCTAGCATATCTACCAACGTCCTGTTGAACCGCTCTACCAAACCATTCGTTTGTGGGTGGAAGGCTGTTGTCCTAACCGGTTTCGCTCCGAATAATTCTATAGTCTCCTTCACTAGTCTCGCAGTGAAAACCGTGCCCCGATCTGTAATGATTTCATCTATGGCCCCAAACCTACAGAATATCTCCTGTACGAGGAAATCTGCGACTACTTCCGAAGTAACCCTGGGTACTGCCTTACATATCGCATATTTCGAAACATATTCTACCGCTACGATAATGAATTTGTTTCCTCTGGATGAGGTCCTAATCGGGCCTACCACATCCACTCCTACCTTCTCGAACATGCCTCTCACTGGTATTGGCATCATGTGCGCGATCTTATTCATCTTCTTTCCTGGCAAACTCTACACGACCGTACATATCCTTCCACCCTTTCTTCTGTATCTTTCATGAAGTATCTCGCCCTAAACTTCCCTAAAGTTTTTGTCAACCCTAGATGACCACCTATCCAAGGGTCATCATGTATCTCCTCCATGACCTGATTGAAAAGTCCATTAGGCAGTAGTACCTCCTTTATCGCGGCTCCCCTTCTTACTCGCTTACATCAGGTTGTTCTTTAAGAAGAAGCCTCTATATGTATGCCCTGATTGTAGTAACCCTCTAATTCTACTACAATATTCATCTTCCAACTGTTTATCCAACAATGATGAATGTTCGATCCTGAAGACTTCTAACTCCACTTGATCGTCATTTGTTTTCCTATATTCTGTCAACGTCAATGGGTTCTTCTTGGGTGGGGGTCTGAGCTGTAGCTGGTGAGCGGCTCGGCGTGCGAGGAGGCGCTACCGGTGGAGATCTTCGAAAAACTTCAGGTGGGGTTCCATATCTATAGGGTGAGTCCTGGGTTCGAGGGTTGCTATGGCTAATCGTCGTTGGGATATGGTGGCTCGAACCTCAGTTTTTCGTAAATGTTTTTCAGCTGTATGATTAGTTTTTTTAATTGGCTCTTGTCTTCTAGGACTGTGAGCTTAACTTGTTTTTAGAATGGAGTTGTGATTTTAAGAACTGTACTATAAATTTCTCATCTTCTTTAATTTTAGCTTTATGGGCTAATTCTTGGAGGCGGTGGTAGAAATATTCCAGAATATCTTCACTATATTCCTGCTTCGTCGTAGTAGAATTTTCCTCATAATTTATCTTGGAGGAATTCTTCTAGGAAGCTCTTTTCCAAATTTCCCATTTTTCAATTTCGTCCTCAATTGTTTTGTGGAATGCCAATGCTGGTCCTGAGATAATTAGGGAATATAGCTAATTTCTCCTCTTCATTGAATTTTCTTTTGATGCAAGTCGTGAATGCTTTAAAAATCTTCTGAATCTTGTTTGATTCCGTCGAATAATTTGATGTTTATTAAGCACTGTCCTTCCGCCATTTTGTTTTTATTTAAATAATTTTTTATAAAAATTATGTAATATATTTTTATTAATTTGCAATTATTATATTATTATTTATTTGGTTCGTTTGGTATTTGGTTTTATTTGTATGTTTATATTATATTTGTATAATGTTATAATGTTTTGCACGACCACCGCACTAAATAATATAAGATAAATACGATGCCATGAATGAAATCAAAGATCATGGAACATCTGGTTTGGAACTCTAAAGCCCAGCTCCACTATAGCAAATATGGAATGAAATGGAATGGAAAATTGTCAAATGTGATGAGCATTTTTGGATGAGATCCTAAAGGAAGGATATTCCAAACTTAAACCCCTAATGGAGCGAAAAGGGGGTTCCAAGTTTGTTCATCTTTAAGCCAAGAGTCATAAAGTTCACGCAAACGAAGTTGCGGGCGGCCACTAGTGTTAAATAACATACTACATTAGAGAACGCTTAAAAATCAGTAATACCTATCAGACAACAAAGGAAATACAAATAATAATACTTAAATACATATAAAACACCCTAACACTGAACAAACACAAGTGTTCATCACACGAATGTTTGTCTAGGGTGACGATCAAACCCTTACGCGTATATAGCAGGGTTGCTACCATATGCGCTGTCCGGCCTGTCCAAAATCAAGTCACTCTATTGTCACCTAAGTCACTATTTCTCACTCGTTTGTTTACTCAAGTCGCATAACTATTCAACCAATTGCTTTTTCCTTATGCAACAGTAATGTTTTCCTTTCGGTACCTAGAGAAGCCCATTCAGGGCAAGGTTATCGTCGCCATGTTGTAATCGGTCGTTGAATAGTGCGGTATTTCAAGAGTCAAGTGTATGTGAATGCAAAGAGAACTTGCTAGTTGAAGTTTGAATGAGTAGGTGAGATTTTGAATTCTAATGCATTAGCAATACGAGCGGAGGTTTATGTAGGTTGTCTATTAACAATAGGTATAGCAAGACGATTATGGCCATTACCTACTTGGCATGTATTGGTAAACAGTTACATCCCTTTAACCGCATCTTCTACTAACTACATATAT
>JABMDO010001754.1:0-11070 GCA_014851415.1 Cnaphalocrocis medinalis
GCGGCGGCAGTTGCTTACCATCAGGTTATCTGTCTGCTCGTCTGCCAACTACACAAAAAAAATACCTTAGGCTAATTCATTTACGGCACGCTCAGCAGTTGATTGTTGGAATCAATGGTTAATTAAATTATTGCTTTTGTATTGTCTCAACAAAACTCGATTCTCAGTATCTCTTCAAACTTTAATTAGTTTGACTTTGTAGGTGCTCATTTCCATTTTCTTATTAACAATTAATTACACCCATTTCACACCATTCTTGAAGTTCAAAATCACTATTTAAAAGTAATTAAGTCGTTTGTTAAAATAACACCGGCTTTAATAAAACCACCGTCTAGCGAATGTCTCGGCGTTTTGTAATTAATGTTCTGAATATGTGTAGCAATAAACGTCAGCAGAATTGTTATTTTACTTTAGTAAATTAAAAGGTTTATAGAGAGATAAAGTTTCGTCTTGAGCTCCTAATGATTAAGTCAACTTTTGGCTATCTCCTTAAAAGCAGGGCCGGATTTAAACAATAAGTGCTCATGCATACAAAGTCTCAATCACAGGATTAAAGTAATATTACCTACTTATTAGTATACTAGTGGCCCGCGTCACTTCGCTTCGGGACCGTAATTCAGAAATGAACCAATAGATGGCGCTGTGTCCAATTACATCGCGCAAGTACTCATCAAATGGCAATCCTAAACCCTTTAAGCGTAAGTCCCTTAGGTAGGGGGAATGTCCCGGTCCCAACCAATTAGGGGAAAAAAAATCACTTTAAAAATTTTCTAAATAACCGGTTGCGATATTTCTTAACTAGCTTATTTTTATTTCTGAACGTAACCTAGTTGACAACTATATTTGACAAGGAACAACCTTAATTCTTTTGTTGGTTTTTTTATTATTTAGCCAAAATCGGTATGAAGTCGGGGTGTACCCTACTTTGACCAGCAGGCCCCAGTTGTGACAGGATTTGTACAGAGGTTGACCATTTTTCAAAAAGTAATTTAACTATATTCGGACAAAAGGAGAAGGATTTTAAAATCATCTTTATTAAGGTTGGTCCTAGTACTAATTAGTAACCAACAAGTAAACTGCTATTTTCAGTCATATCTATCACAATATTGCTCTTTTATAATACACTGCTGCCCAACTTATAAACCGATCCACTACCTGATTTTCATACAATCGTGCTTAGTTGGGAAGCTCACAGATATAATAGTTTCATTGCTATAGTAGTAATTTAAATGTGAATCAATGTCAAAAATGTTCAATTTTCAAATATGCGTTTGTGTTTTGCATTCCAGAAATATTCCGATTTTATAAAAAAATAGGAAAATGTCTTTTGTTTTTTCTGTTCTATACAAGTTTATAAAGCGAATGGGATGCGAAAATCCACTTAAATTTTCCTATTTTCATTAAATTCGCGTTTTTAAAAATTTAAGACGTCGATACACATTCAATTATTACTGATACACTGAAAATTTTCTAGTTAGGAAGCTTACAGATGCTTTCTATTCTAACTATGCACGTTTGTATGAAACTTAGCTAGTGGCTCGGTTTATTTGCTGACCAGTGTAGGAAGGAATTCCTTATATTGCGATTGCGTTAATCCACCTTACTGAGCAATTATTGTTCCTCATTAGTTGTGAAAATTGTTGGTGGACTCGTTTTGCGTTGAATGGGATGTCACATTTTTATTTTGTTAATCATTGTAGAATGAGGGATATTAAATTTGCGGCACGTTTCTACTTTTTTCCTGACTGTATTTCTTTAAGCGCTTCATAAATATCGTCCTCACTGTACTGAAAGAAGGTCTTTTTAGTGGCATATTGAATCTAAAACAAGGAAAAAAAATATATTTTAGAGAGCTTGGTCAATCATAGGAGCTTATGTTTTGTATGGCAGTACCAATGTCAAACCACTGGTCAACTAATGGAAAGAATGCCATTTATTTCATTAAAATCGATTGTAGAGTAACAAATCATACCATAGACTTGAAATTCTAGATAAAAACTACAGAAAAAAGTCGTACTCCAATGAGCTAGTCGTTGACCAACTGGTCAACTACAGGAACGTTTATCCAATCATGTACCATTTTGATAACCAGATAAACTACTCAAGAAACATATTGTTTGCATCCTAAATTCATTACATTCTCTATAATTTGCATATATTTATAACTAAAATCAATGATATGAGCAAAATTCATCCATGAACAAAACAAAAGAAATGAAAAATAATCTTTACGATCAAAACACTTTCCTTACAACAATGGCGGGCCGAATGACCACTGTCAGTGACAAGTGATATTAAACAAACTTGTAGGGTTCATCGGTTGTCTCTTCCTAGCGCCGTATGTGATTAGTGGATTTGTATTAGTACCGACTACATGTATCCAACATAAAATGAAGTACTTAATGGCAGAAAATCTTAATATAGACACATAATTCCGTAAGTGGTCAACCACCGGTGCCTGTCAACTGACCGGGTCAACCACCCTACTTAAGTACCTATCTACTTGTTTCAAGTAGGTACAGGACAGACCTACATTGATAGGATGGATCAACGACAGATGTGAAAAGTGTTTTTTAGGGTTCCGTACAAAATGGCAAAAAACGGAACCCTTATAGTTTCGTCATGTCCCGTCTGTCCGTCTAGTCACAGCCGATTTACCTCGGAAACTATAAGTACTACAGTGATGAAATTTGATGGGAATATGTGTTGTATGAACCGCTACAAAAAATATGACACTAAATATAAAAAAAAAGAATTGGGGGTGGGGCCCCCCATACATGTAACTGAGGGATGAAAGTTTTTTTTTTCGATGTACATACCCGTGTGGGGTATCAATGGAGAAGGTCTTTTAAATGATATAAAGTTTTCTAAAAAACATTTTTCGTAAAGTGAACGTTTTGAGATATCAGCTCTCAAAGTCGTAAAAAGTATGTCCCCCCCCCCTATTTTTATAACTACGGGGGTATAAAATTCTAAAAAAAATAGAGGGTGATGCATGCTAATTAACCTTTCAACGATTTTTGGTTTGATCAAAGTATCTCTTATAGTTTTTGAGATAGGTTGATTTAACTGTAATTTTGGTTAAGTTATTGTGCTACACTGAAAACGATGGCTGAACCTTATAAGATAGATCAAAAAATATACTACAGTATTGTACACCTTTAAAAATCTTATATTTGCTGCTACGGAACCCTTTGTGCGCGAGCCCGACTCGCACTTGGCCGGTTTTTTTTATAAAAATTCGATACGGCTTATTTACTTATCTCTTAATTCTCTTGTCAACAACCACAAGGTTTCTATGTATACGAAAGAGACGAAACATTGCAAACCAAAGCGATGCAATCGACACCCAGCGCCATCTATTGGGGCAGTTTGAAACGAATACTTTTAGGTGCTAAATGAACTGAGAGCGGACCACACTAGTATTGTAGTAGTTTTTATTTAGGCACAGCTGAGTTACAAGCTTGCTAATAAATATTACTTCTAAACTCGTCAAGCTCACTAACTTCTGAAATTAGTAAATAACATTGATTATTTCTTAACATAATTCGAAGTTGATTGATGTTCTTAAAATTGCTTTAGCAGAAGTCTCTAAAGAAATCAATGGATTGTTTGCTTTTCAGCTAAATCAATTATTAAAAAACTTTTAACGATAACTTCAGTTGACTTACGTTACCGTTAAAAGTTGACTCCAAAAATCCATAATAATTTCATAGTCAACGTCAAGGCTTATCTCTCTCTCTTTTCACTCTCTTTTCTCGCTCCCTTATGACTGAGGATCGTGGTCATCATTGAATGTGGATGGGTTGCACCTCGCTTGTGTTTTGCTTCCACCGGTGCCTATTCATGGCGTCTCTGAAGACCGAGAAAAACTTATATTACGGAACAGCGAAACACATGCGCAATGTAATCCACTCTCAGCGCCATCTATTGGTACTAGACTACATTATGTACTGAAATGAAGTGAGGGCGCACTACTTACTATAAAAAGAAGCATGTTACATGATGTTGTATGGCTTTATTACTTATTTATCATTGACATCATCCAATCAACCCGAGTACGCGCGCTCTGTCCAACCAATCAGATCGGGCCACGTAGCTGCCCCCGATGACCCGTGAGCCAGTGAACGCTGTTCTTCCATGGAGCACTCTGAAGTTATCCATCACCAGAGCAGTGCCTGAAACAAAAATATAATAAATGCTTACTTACGTACTTCTTCATCAAGTTCACAGATACACCCTGTAGGTATATTCTCTTACCTGGATTCAGCTTGAACTGCCACTGATTGCTCGGCTCCTGATAGTACCGCCCGAGATTCCTCAGGGACCGATAATAGGACCTACATTTTTCACCGCTCTCGAAAGCCATCGCAGTTCGATCGTAAACGTTGTATCTGCAAGAAAATTTTATTGAAAGTCTTTTTCAAAGCCTCCAACCTATGTAGAATCAATAAATTCTGAAAAGGAGGAATTTATTTGATCCAAGGTTATTTATTTGGTTCTACCGTGGGAGACGCCCTGTTGGTCTAGTGGTTTAAGTACCGGGCCGTGATCTCGGGGTCCCGGGTTCGAATCCCGGGTCGAGCAAAAAGTATGTTTCGTATTTTTCGAACATAGCTCGGGTTTGTGATCACCAATCCGCATTAGGCAAGCGTGGTGATTAAGCCTATCCCATCATAGTAGTGATAACTTGATTTCTATGATGGAGGCCTTTGCCCTGCAGTGGTACAGTATATAGGCTGATACTTACCGTGGGAGAGCTAAGCTTTGGCATGAATGGACCGGCTCAACCAGAGTGATCACGGCCTGACAGAAGACCAGCGTGAAGCAGCGCCTGTGCTATGCTTCGTCGAGTCACTTGTGACTCTACTGGAGTTGCAGGTGTCTATGGCAACCGCTTACCATTAGGTGATTTGACTGGTCGATTGTCAAAGACACAGACTTTGTAGGGTGTGAAGAAACGCACCGGGGAAAGAGCCCTTAGCAAGTACCTGGTGAGCGTCTCCCAAGATTCGGTCCGTATGCCGAGACAGTAGGAAGGACAAGCCCATGGGACCTGCACGATTGCCAGCTATCACATATAGAAAAGGAATTGGCAACATTGCGATTTAAATAATAGTCGGTAAGTAATTTAAGGTTACCTTATTTGCTCCAAATCTTTGGTATCGCTGTTGATTCTAATAACGGGCGCCGAATATTTGTGATTATGGTTTTCCTCCAAGTACTCAGCTTCCACGTTGAACTTCGTGAGGAAATCGTAGTCTTCAGGGTGCTCCTCCTTCAATCGGGAGGCGCCGTAGAAGCCGTCCACTAGGAAATTTTCACCACCTGTCCCGTTTTTGTGCTCAAAACAGTGCAGAACTTGCAGGCTGGAAACAAAATATTTTACTAGCAGTGGACACGCCTTCATTTCATTTCAAGAGATTGATGATTGGATTAGTTTTGTACTAATTGATGGCGTAGGGTGTGAATTTGTGGCAAAAACAAAGACACCAGCGTCACCGGCGAATCTTATAGGGTATACCTACAAAACGAAAAGTCAAAATACTAAAGCGATACAATCGACAACCAGCACCGCCTATTGGTACAATTTGAGTATGTTTTTTTTTTATGTGATAGGTGGCAGACGAACAAGCGGATCAGCTGATGGTAATCAATTGCCGCCGCCCATGGACACCTGCAACACCAGTGGAGTTACAAGTGCAAGTGAAATAGCAAAATTTCGTTCCGTAATAAAGTGAGGACGTCTTATAAGTGGAATAAACATTTTTTTTAAAGCAAGTATTGCTTTTTGATTTTTAGTGATGGGAATCTTTAAGGTAAAAGGTAAGGAACATTAGCGAACTAGTTGGTTTAAATCTTTAGCTACAAAACCTCTTTGGGTTACGTAAATTGGTTTATTTCCTGACGGTTATTCTTTAACTTCAAAGAAAGAGTGCATCTTCTGATAATCTGATGATCTTCTGTCTAAATAAATAAATGGCAACGCGTTAGCGGCTCTTCTGATCTCGTACATGTCCATTGCAATCACTTGCCAGAAGATCCCCTTGCTCAATATTTTGTCGCCTCTAGCTTTAAAAAAATGCTAGAAGCGACAAAAAATTGAGCCCTCAATTCTGACTATAAAACGACACAGTTACACTTAATGAAGGTCTAATCTGTCTCGCCAGGTTACTCAACAGCAGCTTATAAAAAATTCATCGTATTACAAAGGCAGCGGGATACTGATTTTAGATCCTCGTAAATTTCCGAGCGGCTCGTTCGCTTTTTATTTTACGACAGGGCGTCACCTTACGACCCACTCCATCAATATACTTCTATATTATCTCCCTTTGGAAGACAAGTGAGTATCCAGTTTCTGCCCATTTTAGAACCAAGCTTTAATTTAAAGACTTATTAATATTAAACTAGAGTGGATTTAATTTCATAGCCGCTTACTTTCATGGCGGACGCCCAACTTTAATATCGGAGTAAAATTAGGCCATAACCGCAACACATAATATCCGTACCGCGCGGGAAGAAGTTGACAACTCGAAATGTCGATTTTTTTTTTTATTGGATGAAACGACTTCTATAGCTTCGGGTCTATTGGTAAAAAAATTATATATCTTAATATCCACAAAAACCTTGAAAAAACTCATTGTTCATAACTGAGTATCTTCAATTTTAGCCGTACCAACTTGACAAAATGATATATCTAAAAAAATAATAAGGACCGTTTTTGACAAATGCATTTATCAAGTTATGATCTTCTCTAAGTCAAAAATACAAATGATACAAATGGAGTTGTCTAGTTATGCACACTATCAAGAAATTTAATGTTATGGAACATGTTGAGGTATCTAGTTAAAAACATTGTAAATTTATATTTCATAATGTGATATATGCAGTTGTTAATATAAACATATTGTCAGGATCCCGTAAGTCGTCAATATTCTACTTATCAACATGGGTTGCTGATATTAAGATGGGATATTAAGATTTAATTTCATGCGTAAATTTTATTTAATGTTTTAAAATACTATAAGTGGATAATATCATCAAACTTATTGTAAAAGAGGAGCCCATTTAATCTTTTTTACGTTTTACCAAAGCGTTTTACTAGAAAATTCATGATAAAATAATGTTCTCTTTGATTAATATATTAAGGTTTTATTCCTTTTGCATTGGCAACCAAGTTTCACAACCAGTTGCCAAAGAAGAATTAAAATTCTTGCTACTCAACCAGTTGCCAGATAGATTTTTCTTTTTTAAAGAAGAACTAACTTTTCTGATCAGATACCAACCAGTTAAATAATACCAAAACCAAAAAACGTAAATGTTTGAACGTTAACTAATTTAAACATAAATGTACTACATAATATTATTATTATTTCTTCATGAGTTTTTTGTTACTAAATTATTTTCTACATCTTTTTTTTAGTTATTGATGAGTTTACTCATTTGTTTTCATAAAAAGATTTCTTCTTCAAATGTTTTGTCCTACATCTTCACGCATTGAATCAAGTAACCACACAACAATTAAATGTCTGAAAAACTCATGAACATCTAGAAAACCATATCATAAAAATGTTTGAACATTATCATTTAATATGCAATGCTAAGTAGATTTTATGGCTTTCAGTTTTCGTAATTGAGTGAACTTTAAAAATATATTTGGACTTGGAGGAATTTTAAACGTAAATATTGTAACAGAATTTTTGTATCGTGTTGGGATATCTACAAAAAATAATATTACTATTTCTATTACCGTACCAAGAAAAATAGACAAAAATACATTTTTTTTAAATAGGAGCCTTAAACATCTATTTTGTTTTATCGTATATGTTGTAAACATTTGAACTATCACGGATCCTGAGTTACAGCTCGGGGACAGAAGATAGACAGCTAAGTCTATGAAGTAATAGGGTCTTGTTTTTAACCTTTGGGCGCGGAACCAAAACACATGCGGAATCTAAAAAAAAATGGAAATGGTAAAAAGAAAGAAAAACATAAGATATTATTTTTACGTAATAAATCTTTAGGATCTTGTGTTAATTTGTTTATTTATAAGAAAAACAATTGAACATCTAAGTTGTCATTATATCAACTGGTTTTCTTTTTTAAAGTTTTTTTTTTCAAAGCATGTGAACATTGTAGTTTTTACGGTAACTGTTTTTTGAGACGTTCATTTATGTTTTAAAAACGTTACTTTACTCAATTTTACTCGACAAGTAAGATTAAGGTATTTGTTCCAATGTTTTTTTGACTAGTTTTTTGATGTTCACTTGGTTTTCCGATGTTCATTCGTTTTTTAGACATTTACTTGATTTATTAAATTAAGCTTGAAAAGGAAAATAAGTATTATAAAATAATTTGCTTAGATCAGATGTTCATTTGTTTTCATGGCGTTTACTTTTTTTTTAACAATTACCTATTAGTACAATTTTTTTGATTGATTTAATTTGGCTAAAAAGTTTTTGTGGTCTAATTTGACGATTTCGTCAAATTAGACCAGAAAAAACTCTGTCCAATCCAATTTCGAGACGCCAGTTTCGTAGGTGCTTGTCGCTTAAAAATGTTGATTCTTAGTCCACCACTAATAAGGGTGTGTCTTCTTATTAGTTGTGAACTGAGAATTAAAATTCTTTGTATGTAACTATACTAATTTAATAATTATTTGTGTACACAGCCAGTAGCGTAAAAATAAAAACCTATCGTCTTTGGCAACTGGTTGAGTAGCAAAAATGTCAGTTATTCTTTGGTAACTGGTTGTCAAACTTGGTTGCCAATGCAGCTGGAAGGTTTTTTTCCCTTTTTTCCTGTTATTTTTTAGTTCAAACTATATTTAAAAACCAAGCTTAAATCAAATTAAAATTGCGTGTTTGTATTTCTTTGGGGAATAAGTTGACAAGTCGCTGGTTCACAACTGAACAAGTCTTTTTTTTATTGTTGTAAAGTATAATTTTATTATATTTTTATAACAACCGAAAAAGACTACTTAAGTTATCTCAATTCAATAATAAAAATAGAAAATATCAATTACCTCGATTTACCAGATCAATATAAACTTTAAAATGCCCGCCCTGAAAAGTACGCAAATATGACTTGTCAACTTATTCCCGCGCGGTACGGATATAATTCTATACAGTGTAAGGTAATGTAAAAGGCGTTGGCGTGGGAAGTGGAAAGCAATATACTTGGTACCTATGAGTACCTATATAAACATAATGTGGATATAGGCAGTGGCTTGATGTTACGTCATTGCTCGGAATTGTGGCTCGGACACTCGCAAAAAAATGTATGAAAGAAGCGCATTTATTACCAGTGATCAGATTAGGTAGTGCAATTTAGGGTCAACGATCTCAAAAATTACATCTTTATCTATACTATTATAAAGAGATAACTTCTATAGACAACGACAAGGCTTATAGGTAAACCGAAAACACGAAACGCTTGCGCGATGTAATTGAGCACAGCGCCATCTATTGGTTCATATCTGAATTACGGTCCCGAAGCGAAGTGAGGGCGGGCCACTAGTAAGTAAATAAAGTTACACCCGCATGAGTTCAAAAATTCTTATATTAATCCTTACTTAGCGCCATATGGGCACGGCCATATTCAGATTTTACACAGTAAAATAGTTCGAAGGAGCCGCTTACCATGATTGTGTGAGTGTAAAAAAAATATTTAAACTCTGATTTTAAAATTAAGACTTAAAGTCAGTCCAAGTTCAATGTGTCATTGTCATAAATGTTAGTCACTTTATTAATAAAAGTCCGGTGCACTATTTTACCAAGCTTAAGGATGCGTTTCTACTAAATTGGAGCGAAATGAAATTCGCCAATAGAAGAATCTTACTCGTGGAGAAGCTAAGTTTGAATGCAATTCTATTAGTTAGATTTCACTTCCGTGGAAACGCAAAATAAGTTTGCTTGCAATGTCCCAGAGCGGCGTTCAAATATCCTGTAGCCTTACCATGAGTTTGAAATACTATCCTTGCTATCGAAAACTATCGCTTTGTCTCTCTCATTGTGATGCATTTGAAAGAGACAGAGCAATAGTTTACGTTATGTCAGTTTTAGATGCCAACTCATGGTAGCGCTACTGTTTTGTTACGGGTTTTTCTTGTACTGTAATTTAAGTAGAGTACCGCGTCGATGTTTGGTAACGAAATTGCATGTGCTGTTAGCAAGGTATTTTCCTTCCTGCTAAAAAATCTCAGTGTGCAAATGTGAATATTAAAATATGTTGTACTCAAAAATACATATACATTGCGATTAGTTAATAAAATGCCCTAAAGCTTCTATGAAACATAATAGGATTTGCTTAGGGTTGGAGTCCGACATAACGACCTTGACCTCGACCCTCACATTTGAAAAGTGAAGAAAAAAAAAAAAACTATCCATTCTACCATGATCGATGCCCACGATTGACGATGATTGATCCGATCGATGGCCTGGTAACACCTAACAAATGATCTAATAAAACCATACCAGTACATTGAAGTAAACAACCCTTGAAAATAAAAGACGAAATGGCAAAGATGGGAGAAGGAATAAATTGACAAAGAGATCGGTTAATGTCTTGGGCATGATGTCAACTTTTGTTTGTTCGGATTTTTTGCAAAATCCGTTTTGAATGCGAACGTTCACCGAACCAAAAGGACTTTTATCATTTCTTTTGAATAAACAATTCACGTTAAAATAAATCGAACGACAATAGCAGCATTAAGTTATTTACCAAATTTTTTATGGATTTTTTATTCTTTCCAAAGCATTTGATTTTTGTCGCTTAAGGTGGTGACGTTCTGAATAAGGGCAAAGTTTTTAAAATTATGAAACAACTTTTGCTGGCTAACTAACATTGCCCACACGATTTAAGGGTTGTGAGTTAAATACCCCTTCATCATATCAAAACTTACACTAGCGTTGCTGTCCCTTCTCGTAGTTACAAACCACAAACACTTAAGCAACGGCACGTGTAATGTTGGATAAATAACGATCAACACCGGCCTGACTGACTTTGACTGACTTTCAATGGGGTGTAAAACTACATCCTTAATGAAATGCTTAGATCATAGAAACCTGT
>JABMDO010001755.1:0-11893 GCA_014851415.1 Cnaphalocrocis medinalis
AAATAAGTCCTTCATGAGTACAATGCTTGCTTATAAAACTATATTGTTTCGTTCGAACTTAATTAGGTAAATTAGATTAGATGCAAACAAATAGTAGTTAGAAATCCTTCTCGATTATCTTGGAAGTTTTTGATTTAAACACATTATCAGACGTTTCATTTTAATATTCGGCTAGTTGGTTGTAAAGTTTTTGTTCCTTTTTACGTGATCATTATAATGGATTAGATTTTTACTTTTATTAATTATTTCTACTTAGGAATAGATAAGAAATAAGAACCATTTATTTGCTTTACACAAAAAACACCACATTACAAACAATAACAATACGAAGCACAGATACATCGATTTACATTAGTAGTAGGACAAGAGGTGAGTTGTATTTTAGCTTTTGGTCATTAATCCGTAACCTTATTCCAATTACAGTGGTCACGTTTCAACAAACAATTTTCAAATGTAATATTTTTAAGCCGCTTCGTATTTTCGTTGTCATTTTCCCGTATGTGTGTTTTTCTGTCACTTGCTAGTCAAATTATTTATAGTAAGGCTGTAGGCGTTCCCAGCACGCAACAAAGAAACTAAGTACAAACTGATAATTATCAGAAAATTAAGTCCAAATGATATTAACAGACTGATAATTATCAGTTAACCTTTAATTATCGCTAGAGTGGAGAGCTAGATATATACGAGCCCAGGTGCAAGGCCCGCTTACACTGTATGGCCTACAGTGCCTCCCTCAGTTGCTAGTGGAGCGACGGGACAACCGAGCGTTGGGTGTTTGGATTTTTTTTTGACGCTGGAAATGCTTGGGCCCACATAGGGCCTCCTGTGGCGGCCGGAGATAAAACGACTAGCCTCATTGACGCTCCCTCATCGCCAATAAGAGGAGACATGAATAGGGGTTGAAGACCTTACTTCACGTCCCTCAACAGATGGAAGGTCACTTACACTGCAGGCCCTTTTTTTTTTTTTGTTGACCCAGTGAAATGCGTTACGCATACCCGTCCACCGGGGGGTGGACGGGTTATGTCGGACTCCCCCCGCTGAAGGCGGGGGTATACCGACTAAAACCCCTGGGACTCTCCCTCATCGTCCATATTTTGGTAAGATGTCCTGGGTCCAAGCACGGAGCCTAGCACCACAACATCTTCCGGACGGGGCCCGCCTACACGGCGGGCACGGCGGAACTCCCCCCAGGGTCGGGGGGGTGGGGAGGGGACAGCCGAGAGAGTCGAGCCGTCCCCACCAGGCCTGCGGAGGGCGTCCGTGCAATGCCGGCGGTGGTACCCCCGTACCACCCGCCAGCGGACTCCCTCCATGAGAGGTAGGAGACGCACATATTGGCGTCGTCTCCTCCCCCTCCTTGCCCCTTCGGAGCGCGGGGGGCGAGAGGATCCTCCTCTCGCTCCGCGCTCCGCCCGCCTCCTTCGGCCGCCATCACGTGCTCGCAAAAGGCGGCAAAGGCCTTCCAGGCCTCATCACCACTCGCTAGCATAGCTCTCGCTATACTAGCCAGTGGGAGGTCCTGGCCGACCTTCGCCACCAATGCATAGCGCTGTGGAGCCCACGACGCACACACCCGTAGAGTGTGTTGCGCCCGTGTCCCTCCACAGCGCCGCACGCGTGGCAGGAAGGCGTCTCCTCCCGGCGGATCTTGTGCAGGTAATAGCCGAAGCAACCATGCCCGGTCATTACCTGCACCATCCGGAAGGAGACGAACGCCGTGGCTCCGCTCCAGCCACCGGTCCAAGACCGGGCGAGCGCGTCGAGCGTTCTCCGGCCGTAACGGGTGAGGACGAGGTGCTCCGACCATCGCCTCAGGAGGACCTGCCGGGCCTCCTTCCGTACGGCCTCCCGCTCGACGGGGGCAGAAGGACTCCCCTTCCGCCCGCTTCTCCGCCGCGTAGTCATACCGGCGGAGATAACCACAGCGTCCGACTCCCACGGAGGGGTCTCGGCGAGCAAGCAGGCCACGTCGAAACTTACCGTACGGTAAGCTCGAGCGACCCGCTGCGCTATTGCTCGCTGAGGCCCCCGCAAGAAGGGAAGATTTTCCCCTCTCGCCAGGGAGTCCGACCAGACTGGCGCTCCGTAGAGCGCCATCGATCTCAGGATGCCGGCATAGAGACGCCGGCACCTGGAGCCTGGTCCGCCCAGGTTCGGCAGCAGCCACGACAGCGTGTCTGCTGCCCTGAGGAGCCTCGGTGACAGCCTGCTAAAGTGCAGGCCAAACTGCCACCGAGGATCCAGGGTGAGGCCGAGATAGCGCATCTCGGCCTTCACCCTGAACCTGGGTCCCTCCGACAGAAATGTGTCTGCCCGAAGGGAAACCTCTCGCCAGACCGAGGGAAATAATCAACCTCGGTCTTCTCTATGGCGCACTGTAGTCCCAGGCGCCGCACCCCTCTCTACGACCGAGTCTGCGGCCCGCGACGCCTTCGCCGCGGCCGCCTCAAACGTCCTCCCCCGGGCCGTGACTAGAGTGTCGTCTGCATAGCAGATGACACTCCAGTCCCGGAGGAGACGGCCGCGCAGGACCCAGTCAGTAGCCGATGTTCCAAAGCAGGGGTCCAAGAACGGACCCCTGGGGAACACCGGCCTCCACCGTGCGGCGCCGGACTACACCATCCCGGTCCACGAACACCACCTCGCGGCCACTAAGGTAGTCCTGGATTAGGACTACCAAATACTGGGGCACCCGGAAAAATCGGAGTGCCTCCAGTATTGTGGCATGGGGAAGGGAGTTGAAGGGCATTTTTTATAATCTATAGATATTGCCAAAACTCCCTTCCTTTCCTCCGCCGCCTCCTCAGTCTCCCGGCGGAGGCGTTTCAGGGCGTCCACTGTGGATCGGCCCGCCCTGAAACCGTACTGGGCCCCTGACAAATCGGGGCCCACGTCCTCCAGGTGCGAGGTGAGGCGGGAAGCTACAATCTTCTCCAGTAGCTTTCCCCACCTCATCCAGGAGGACGATGGGCCTGTAGGCCGACGGGGAGTCCGCCGGCCTGCCCTCCTTGTGGAGCAGGACCAAGAGGCCCTGCTTCCACAACTTCGGGAACCTCCCGACCGCCATGCAGCGGTCGAAGAGGCCCCGGACGCGGCCCTCCATCTCCACCAGAGAGAGGGCCACCACTCGCGCCGGGATCCCATCCGGGCCGGGGGCGGTTTTCTTGGCGCGGAGACGGAGCTCTGCCGCGCAAATTCCTCCGTGGTTATGGGCGGAGCCACATCAACCACGGGGACCACCCCTGTCGGAGGGGGCATCCTCGGAGGGGTGAAGTCAGTTGCGGGCCGGAAACAAGGTCCGCACCACCCTCTCCAGGAGCTCAGGCTGGAGGGTCTCGGTGACGGGGGGGGCAATGGGGCGCAATTTATTGCGCGCCGCCTTATAAGGCCGCCCCCACGGATCCCGGTTTAGACCCTCCAGCATCTCCTCTCTGGCGGCGTCTTTGGCCCTGCCAATGGCGTATTTGAGGGACCGCCTTGCCTCGTTGAAGGCATCGTACAGGCGGTCCTCATTGGCGGGGTCGCGACGTCGCCGCCTCCTGGCCCTCTGAAAGGCCCTCCGGGCACTACGGTAGGTGGCCGCAGCTCAGCGAGCTCCGCCGACACCAGTAAACGCATGCTGCGGGCCCGGACGACGCGACCCGAGGCATGCTGCGTCACACACCTCGGTCAGCCCAGCGCGAAGGGCAGACGCAGCCGCCTCCACAATCAGACGAACGCCGCCTCCTTGGCCTTCTCCTTATCGAGTTCCCCAGGGGCCCACCTGGGGAAGGGAGAAGGGCCGGTTCGCCGGTCTGGCGGGCCCCGACGTGCCGACCCGAACCTGGATATGTCGGTGGTCGGACAGCGTCTCTGCCAGTTTCCACCTTCCAGCCGGTGGCGCGCACGGCGACGGATGAAGTGGCGAAGGTGACGTCGACCACCGATCCGGCCGTTCCGCCGCACGCACGTGTGGGTCGAGCCGGTGTTGAGCGTGGTGAGGCCACTCGCCACCACCCACTTCGTGCAAGCTCGACCCCGCTGGTCGGAAAGCCGGGTTCCCCCACACCGTAGATTTGGCGTTGAGGTCCCCGGCTATCACGACTGGGCGCGGTGCCAAACGGCCCAAAACCGCACCCAGCGTAACGAGAAAATCCTCGAACTCGAAGAACGGCCTGTTCGGGGAAAGTACACCGCCACTAGCGCCATGTCGTCCCATCCGGCGACGACATAGCCAGACCCCCTCATCCACAAACGAGAGGGGGGGAACGCCTGACGAGGGCCGCCGAAAAAATGGCGGCCACCCCGTCGGTGTCGCCGAACCAATTGTCCTGGGACGAAGTAGGGCTCGGCGACTATCACCACATCGCACTGCCACTCGGCCACCCGCTGATAAGCAGGTCCTGGGCCGAGCGGCAGTGGTTTACGTTCGCTTGGGGAAGGTGCGTTGTCCCGATCTGATCCATTATTCGGACATCGCACCCTCCTCCTGCTGCGCCGCCGTGAGAAGCTCAGCGCGGCGGTGGCAGTAGCAGCGCCCTCCTCCTGATGCGCCGCCGCCGGAGCCTCAGCGGCGGCGGTGGCAGCGGCAGCAGCCGGTCGAGTGGAAACCGGCTGCTGTTTTCCCTTCTTCGGGGGGGGCCGGCATTTCCTCCCCCCTCATCGTGTGCTCCGCCGGCCGGCCTAGGGCAGCACAGACCGCGCAGCGCGGGGTCTTTACCCTGCAGTCCTTCAGCTGGTGCCCCTCTTGTCCACACCTATAACAGAGATTATTACACTGCAGGCCCTACACTGCCTCCCCTAACCAAGCTGGGGGGAGCGATTGGGACAGCCGGGAGCGTTGACCCTTCACAATGTTACCTACTTGTTGCCTTTTTTAGCTTGCACTCTTTAACTTAACTTCTACTTCACCGTCACACATCACAAATTCTCTTTACCAGGTATAACAAGAACAGCTCTCCGCATTATTCAGCCAAGCTGGAGTGGAGACTCGAAAACTTTTCAAGTGACGTTTGCGCAAAAGCTCAGCGTTTTGTTCTGTTTTATAGGGTTCCGTGCCTTAACAGGAAAAAATAGATCCCTTATAAGATTACTTTACTGTAAATTATTGGTGGTTGTTTCAAGAAAAGACATTGTTTTTTTTTTAATTATACTTTTTCATTTTTGATAGAAATCTCGATGATCGATTGGAAGTCGAAAGAAAACAAATGAACGAAAGTTGCCAATATAGCCCACCGGGTTAGCAAGCTGAAGTGGCAGTGGGGCGGGGCACATAGCAAGAAGAACAGAGGCCTTTGGAGCCAAAAGATTCTCCAATGGAGACCACGTACAAGTAGACGAGAGATAGAACTCCCCCCCCTCTCCCCGCAAGATGGTCAGATGACATTGTCAGAGTTGCGGGTGCCCGTTGGATGCAGACCACCTCCAATCGGCTTGGATCAGATTGGAGGTCGATTGGGTCCATAAGACGTCCACTGCTGAAGATAGGCCTTCAGCAGTGGACGTCTTATGGCTGAGATGATGATGATAATAGCCCCCATTTTTTGAATAGTGAAATTCACAAAAAAATTAAATGAAAAATCCCGCGTCTCTTAATGAAGAATGTAGCTGCATGGTTATTATAATTTTCTTTTAACGTTTTCAAGTCGATACTTGTTTCCGACACCATACAAATGCAAGTTAAAATTGTTTCCGCCTAAGGGATTATTTTGAAAGCAATCCTGCTTTTTGAATTTTCGCAAAACTTTTCTTTTCTCTTTTTAGCGCTTTGTGTCTTGACTCACATGGCATATGAATGGGTTTATTTGAAGCGGCGGATTGTTGCGAACTCGTTTGGAATATTAACTAAAAAGCCTAGAAAATAAGATGATTTTTGCCTAAAGTCGAAATGAGATGAAATGAGATAAAAAACGTTTTGTAAATGTGATCAGAAAAATTAATTAAAGTGTGATCGACTTTATTTTAGCCAAATAGCCAAACATATAGTATTGTCAAATGGTTGATTTTTGCGTTGCATTATGACTACTTGCATTATGATATTTTATAGTCATAATGCAACGTAAAACCCCAAAAATATAATACCTACATATCTTTTGAAAAGTAAATGAAGAAAAAGAAATGACACAAACATTTATTAATGGAATTACGTGCGATCTGGCAACTCTTACCATCTCTATGCCGATGACTTGCAGCTTTACGCACAAACGGACGTTGAGTCCTTCGATAATACTCTCTTAGCCTTAATCGTGACCTTAATACCATTCGAGAATGGTCATTAAATTTGGCATCTCTGTCAACCCTGCTAAGTGTCAGGCTATTGTTGTTGGCGGTGCCCGACAACTAGTCAAACTAAATATAGGCAATTCAACCCTCACGTATGATGGTAACCCCATCACCTTTTGCTCTCAGGTCAAAAATCTCGATTGTTTATTGATAATACACTATGCTGGGATAAACACATCACTGAAACCAGCCGGAAAGTGTCAGGCACGCTGCGCACTCTTATCGTCTCAAAAACTTTTTACCGTCCTGCACTAAAGTTCTGTTGGTCCAGGCGGCTTGTGTACCGCTGTTAGACTATGCTGATATCTGCTGCCCAACCTTTCACAAGGTCTTCTTGGACAAACTTGAACGCCTCCTCAATAATTGCCTCAGATTTATCTTCTGCGTACGCAAATACGACCACATATCTCCATTCCGTCTTCAGCTGAAGTGGCTCCCATCCGCCAACGAAGGAAATCTCAGACTACTTTGCTCCCTTTTCAGTATCCTTAGAGATCCTCAAGCTCCTGAATACCTCAAGTCTAAATGTAAATTCCTAAGTGAGTCCAGTTTCCCGTCATCTCCGTCCAAGTAACATGCTTAAACTTTACACACCCCTTCATAAATCAGCTAGCGTCTCCAACTCCTATACCCTGTCTGCCATCAGGCTCTGGAACTCCCTGCCTGACGACATCAAAAAATCCCAGAGTAAATTTCATTCAAGCAATCAGTACGAGATCACCTTTTCGTCAAGTTGTGAGCTAGTCTGATGATGTGCCTCTAATCTTCATTGATAAAAATTGATTGATTGCTATCATATCATTTTTGTAGGTATATGTAAATAATATTTTTAAGTATATAAGTATATATATGTAGGTATATTATGTTATCATAAAATTCCTCCCATATATATTTTATTTAATGTATATATGTAATGTAATATAATTATAATTATTTAACGCCGCTAAAAATTTTCTGATTCGCCCAATGGTTGACTGGTAGAGAATGCTGTAAGGCATTAAGTCCGCCAATTGTACTTTTTATTTTGTGCAATAAAGAATAAATAAATAAATAAAAAATTGGAACAACAAAAAATTTATAAACTACTTAAAATAAATCCTATTTATAGTAATCACAGATAGATAAGTTTCTCGCTTATCTTGAGTCGCTTGATTCATTTTCTTTATAGGTATAGTAATTGAAAACATAATATTATAAGTAATATGTATTACAAACATTAATATTCACATTTTAGGGTACGAGTACTTTTCAGTGTTTTCGACCGTCAACTTTAAATTTTTTGCTTTTTCTTCTTATTTTGGAACAAACTCAATATCGACATCTAGTTATCGAGTATCGAATATCTCATTAAGGTTTTAATCTTGTTGGAATTAAAAAGATCCTCACAAGTTTGCACCTCGCAAACTCTTGTTACCTGGAACTAACACCTTTTACGTTTTTCCTTCTAAATTTAGCCCCTTTTAGTTCGAGTTGAGTCACGTATTTCAGGAGAACTACACTTACCTTAAATTACTTTCCTTTAGCTAAGCTCGGCTTAACTTCGGAGGCGATAACTTTCAAGAAGAACAGAGGGCAGGCACGAAACGGAGTTACTTACTTACTACACTGGCTCAGCGACCAAGTGGATCTGGGCCTCCGACATGAGAAATTCGCCACTCCGCTCTATTCTCACCACCTTTTGGCCATCCGCTTTTGAAGGTGACCAAGATCCTTCTTGACCTACTTCTTATTGATCTTCTCTTCTTGTGGGACTATGGTCTTGACGAAACGGAGTTACGGTCGATATTTCCCTGCCTCTTTCTCACACGCCTGTTCTCTTTTGTTTGAATGTGACAAGTATATTCTCATCATAACGGGTTGGTTCGCGTTTCGTTATAAAGCCACCAGGTAACATTGAGCTATATTTTTTTAATGTGATTTGCGGCAGACGAGTAGCCGGATCACATGAAAGTAAGCGATTGCCGCGCTGCCGCCCATAGACACACGGAACACCAGTGGAGTCACAAGTGCGCTGCCAACTATTTAACCCTTTTCCCCCAACTGAGCCTTCGGTACTCTCAGTCACGGCGTCACAGAAGACCGGCAATATCACTCCGGACGAGTCAGCCCATTCATGCTGAAGAGTGGCTCTCCCACGGAGCCCCATTACTTCGTTTGAAGCCAACATTCCTGTTTTGGTAGTAAACTCTTAAACGATGTTGGAGTATGTTAAGATGTTTCTTCCTTTGTTATCTGTTACTTGGAATATCTTCGAACGGTTTTAATAAATTCCAATTTCTACTATTTGTTATTGTAGGAAACAGTCTGTTTTGTTGAACCTAAGTTTTAATGGCTTCTCATCTGCAATTCAATTGTCTGTGGGACTAGGTTATTTGGTATAATTAACAGTATTTATTTAAGTGAAATAAACAGGATGAAAATTAAGTAGCAATTCTTAAAAACATACCCAACGAGGAGCCTGTACCTACTTCGAAATTAAATTAAAATATCAGCCTCTTTAGGTACTTTCCTACAGCAGGGCAAAGATGAATGATGATGATCATAGAAATCGATTCATCGCTACTATGATAGGATTAGGCTTTATCACCACGCTTGTCTAATGCGATTGGTGATCACAAACCCAAGCCTTGTTCGAAAAGTTCGAAACATACTTTTGCTCGAGCCACATACGGCCCAGTACTCGTTTGACGTCGCGTAAGGCCCAGACAGACACAAAAGAGAATTATTTACGACGTTAAACCATTGGACCAAAGGGGCTCGTATCAATAAACTTTTTGCCTCGTACCACAAAACTATGGAATTAACTGTCACCTGCGGTTTTTCAAGACGCCCTGCGAATATTCAAAAAGCAAGCGTATTTCTTTATAAAAGGTTGGCAGCGCACTTGTGTCTCCTCTGATGTTGCGGGTGTCCATCGGCGGCGGTAATCGCTTACCATCGGGTGATCCGTCTGTTTGTCTACCCCCTATATCATAAAAAAAAGGCTTTTGGGTCTTACCACGTTAAATCTTTGTACCAACGTGGCTCATATGCCCGTTTTAGCAAAAAAGTAATTAACATTCTCACCATCCCTTTATATTAAAATATGCATTCTAAAACTGGCTTTATTTATGTCACCGCATTCACATTTGTCGTGAAAATGCCTCTCTCTCTGAATGGCCAAAGTTCTAAATACAAAGCCGAGTTGAAAACCCTCCATATATGGGCTTTTTACAAACACGACACTAATTTTGCGCACATGACTCAGAAATAATTAGTGCTGGGTTATAAATGTGCTCGTAATTACGAAATGCCGTAGAAGAAAAGGATTATAAATGTGTTTGTAGATTTTTCTCTTTTGTATACTAAAATAAGTAAAATTTTGCCATACGTTACTTACTTATACTTAAGCGCGCAGTTGTTTGAGATAAATGCTGCTGCGTTATACGCAATGCGATTAAATCTTCTATACTATTTATAAAGAGATAGACCACGACAAGGCTTATAGGTAAACCGAAAACACGAAACGCTTGCGCGATGTAATCATATACAGCGCGATCTATTAGTTCATTTCGGAATTCTGGTCCCGAAGTGAAGTGAGGGCGGGCCATTAGTTAATAGATAAATAAGTGAATGCGCCAGACAATGACACCAACCAACCTGGTCTCAAATTCGGGCATCCTCTGTACTGTGAGTACCCTAATAGGTATTTGACTAAATTTTTTATGTGTTTAATCAAAAGACCTCTCAATTTAAGAAGCATTATTGAAAGAATTACTCGATTCTGATTGTGAATTACCTGAGATATCATAACTCTAAGAGCACATATTTTGGGCAAGCCCAAAAACGCTCTATACAATGACTACAGCAAGTGACGTCACTGCTCGTATCCTGTATGCGCGACTAGTAATTTTGTTTGGTAGCTATATCAAATGTTTCGTTTTAAGTAAATGGTTTTATAATAAAAGTTGGTGGAAAATGTATGGGTAGTTCAATGATCTAATTTTTTTTTAAATTGTAATCTTTAACAATGGACTTGCCCATGAAACTTTAAATGGTCATAAAACCACTAGACGTTATATTTTTAAGTGAAAATTTTTGGCCATTGGTTCTTATTTACCAGTATTTTGGAAAAGTATAAACATTTTTTACTATATCGAGATTAGTCAAATACCCTATTGACGATAATTAACGGGGGGCACACAAAACATCCATACTAATATAATAAATGCGAAAGTAACTCTGTCTGTCTGTCTGTCTGCTGCTACTCTTTCACGCCAAAACTGCTCAACGGATTTAAATGAAATTTGGTATACAGATAATCTAGACCCTGAGAAAGGACAAAGGCTACTTTTTATTGCGAAAAGGGGGTTGTAAGGGCTTGAAAGGGGGGTAAAAATTTACTTTTCCACGCGGACGAAGTCGCGGGCGGCCGCTAGTTTTCTATAAATAGTAGCGCATATTTTTAGTAAGTAAACGAGTAGGTTTGATATTTCCACGACTTCAAGGTGCCGTTAATTTGAGTAATACGTTTTAAATTTCAACTCGATCCTTTACCCGTTTTCGAGATAAAGGTCGTGACACGTGGACGGGCTCCGTTCCGTTTAACCTTTTGATGTCGAAACCCTAAAAATTGCACAGTCACACACACAGCTTACATCATCCACACAATAAATACACACTAAGTGTTGATTTTGATATCCTTAGCAATAAGATTGAGATCAAAGAGTTATGGAAAGGGCTATGCTTCCGAGCATAGTATCTCTGAAGGACCACATCCGTAAATGATGTAATCCTACAGAGAATCAGAGTCACCGACAGTAGTCCACCGAATTAGCACTGAATGGGCAGTGGGCTGGTCACATTAGCCGCAGAACTGACAGCCCGTTGGAGCCGTAAAGTCCTTGAGTGGAGACCGCGACTCGGCAAGCGTAGTGTTGGACCCCTGCGACAAGATGGGATGATGACATTTGAACATGGCTGGAGTGCTCTGATGAGAGTGGCCGAAATGACTCTCTTTGTTACTCATAGGGTTATATAGTGGCTTTATATTTTCTGTGCTATGGCAGCCTGATAAAGGGCGCGAAAAATAAAAAAGTCCTCAAATAAATCGTACACGCGACCGACATTGAAGTCGAATTAGAGATTTCAGACATAGGTCTAAACAAAATTATAATTCGAATTCAATATCGAGGATGATTGACCACCAACAAGATAAAACTAGCAGGGCGAAAACTGTTATCTACAGAATGGTGTGGCAAGGTTACGAATCATAAACTTTATTTATTGTCATTTTTATAAGCATTTTATACTTGTAAAATAAACCACAATGACACTAACATAAAAACAGATTTGAACGTTTGATTTTTTCAATCTTCCCAATTTTATTATAAATCATTGTTTTTGTGGTTTACTTACTTACCACTCACTTATTTTATGTAGTTACCAAGGTAACCTATCGTAAACAATGTTCATAGATAAGTAGGTACAGACAGTCCCACTCAATGTATACTCATCTCATCCATAATTTCAGCCCTAGACGTCCACTGCTGGACATAGGCCTCCCCAAAGTTCTCTACACAGATCGGTCCTGTGCCACCCGCATCCAATGACTCCCCGCGACCTTCACCAGATCGTCGGTCCACCGGTG
>JABMDO010001756.1:0-13145 GCA_014851415.1 Cnaphalocrocis medinalis
TAATCAATTATTTGTATAATGCAAAGCGAAAGTCATCGTTTCTCATTAAAAATGTATTTACTATTAGAGATAAGCAAGGTGAATACTGAAGTAGCAATGGTCTTACTATAGCCGCCTTATAATGGACAACCGTTGTTGGGGTAAACGAGTTCTGGAGTGAACGGTAAACTTAGTGTATGGAACGCCCTCAGACCAGGTGAAGTGGTGATTTGCGCAAAATGACTGGCACCAAAAATAACTGTGGATCGATCAAAGCGCCCAACATTTGGAAATCCCTGTCTTAAACAAGATTGCATAAGGCTGATGACGAGTGATCCTTGCAAATAGTTTAAATACTAATATGATTTACATAGTCATGAACGAATACACTGTTCACAATTCCTGGGTTGAGCAAAAAGTGTGTCTGGAATTTTTCGAACATAGCTCGAATCCGCATTAGGCAAGAGTGGTGATTAAGCCTATAATCCCATTATAGTAGCGATGATTTTATTTCTATGATGGAGGCCTTTGCCTGGCAGAAGGAGAGCCTGATACTTTACTTATACTTTACAACGAAGACAGATTTGATTTGCAAGCTTGTAGGTGTATTTAATTTCAATAATTAAACACAATTTATACTCAAAGAGTCCTTTCCCGTTTCCCGTATTAAGTTACACTCTCCGTATTCAAAATCCGAAGCTGAACATAGAATAATATATGGAAGTCGTAATTAGAAAGGTAAATATTCAATATCGTGTGGCACCCCTGGATGGCTCATGTGTGCACGCTAATCTGGCTTTAGCTGTGACGTGATGGCTACTAATTTATTTTTAAACTGAGTTTGCGAAGAGATATTGACTGCGAGCATTGTTCCAATCGATATATTCCTTTGTTCTGGCTTTTGAAGGACGCAGTTTACGATGAGGTCTTTTAAAGGAGTGTCACTCAATGTATGGATTTTTTTTCATGGAATTAGAATGATGGCATCCGTATTCTACTTAATTTTTTTTGTAGTTTGTTTTAGTAATCTATTGATTACACAGGTCTGCAAAATGAGGGTCATAACTTCCTCTCTGAAATTTGATAGCTGATTCTAGGGTATTTTGGTGCGCTGATTGCGAATATGTACTTAGTTTTTCGCCATCACCTCCAGATTTTTCAAAAAATACGGATAGAAAATAAGAAAAAATCTCAATTTTTCACATACAAAAAATTATATTTAAAAAATTACAGTACTTTTAACTTAAAAACTACTAAATATAACAACAACTTATTACTAGTCTAAATGACCTATAATTTTTATTTGTGGAACCTCGTCCTTTTTTCCTGGAAGCTTCGGTTGTGCGATTTTCGCTTAAATTTCCGGTTTGGATCGTCGCGCTTCAATAACCAACAGTAGTCGGCCATCATGCTAGTATTCCATCTTCCTTGATAACGGACTTCCAGCTCTTTCAAATCTTGGTGAAATCTTTCGCCTTGTTCTTCGCTAACGGCTCCTAGATTTTCTGGGAAGTAGTCAATGTGCGAATTTAAAAAATGAAGTTTAATGCTCATATTACAACCCATTACACCAAAATTTGTAATCATTTTGGCCACTATTTCTTTATAGTCGGAGCTTTTATTGTTCCCCAAAAAGTTTTTCACCACTTCCTTAAATGACTGCCATGCTTGCAACTCGATATCATTAAGTTTTTGATCAAACTTTTCCTCCGACATTAATTTTCTTATATCAGGGCCTTATACATATACTTATACAAAAACCCTTTGGTTTATCTTTATTACACCCTTTTCCAATAATATTTACAACAATTAGGTAAAATTACCTGATCATTATGTATTAATGAGCTCATTACTAAATAAAGCCAAAATGACCCGTTTTCGACATGATTAATGCGAATTACTTATATTCATTATGTAGTAATTAACAAATACTGATTTGCAATCATTTTTATGTCTCCTGACACTAATTAAATGCAATAAAACTCAAGCTAAAGTAATTTAATGACGTTTTATAAATTTTAAAATGTAGGCGCTCAGATATTTTGCAAAATCTTAAATATTCAATATCAAAAAATCCTGACGTGATGGATTTTTTTTATTATTTTTCTAGTATTTAGCACATCAGAAACTATAGAAAACGTTACTCAGATTTCGAAGAGGAAAACCATTGCAGACCTGTGTTATTAGTTACTTACACGTTTCATGTACACGTTAAGTTGAAATTTAAGAAAAACATTTTTTCTAAAATATCATATTGTGACTTTTCTAGAACTTCAGAGTGACCGTTTATAAGCTTATTGCTTTAATTATAATAACGTAATTGAGCATAATCACATTTTTAATTCAACTAGATTGCGTAGGCTCTCTTGTATGTTACAATTTTGTTTTCATAAACTTTTCAACATACAAAGGTCAGATGTGGGCATAATACGAGTACCCTTTGAATTATATTTATAATTAAGTCAGAAATATAATTCTCATTTGGTTAATAATTCGTTCATTTAGTTTTTTCCCTTTTGATTTCAGTAAAGAAAACAAATGAATGTGGTATGTAAACGGCTGTAACCTATTTGATTGTGCGGTGTGAGTGTACGGTCTTGACAAAGAGTAGGACGTATCTACAAGTATATTATCATTTTGAATTAATTGACTAGAAAGAGTCGAAGTCATCATTCTCGATTGTTTCCCTTTTGACTTCAACCTCCAGTGAAGAAGACAAGTATTATGTTTGGCGTGCTGTCATTTGTTTTGATTTGTTTGGACATCCTTGCGCGACACAATGTGTGCGTAAGGTCAAGCGCAGACAAGTACGACTTACATTTATACTTTTTTAAATTCACTAGAAAAAGTCGAAGACTTCATTCTCGATTGTTTCCCTTCTGCCTTCAACTTACTGTGGGAAAGACAAGTAGTATGTTCACCGCGCTGTCACTTGTTTTGATTTGTTTGGACATCCCTGCGCTACGCATGTGTGCGTAAAACCATGCGCGGACACGTACTAATTTCGCTCGGGGCGACGTCGGCGCTTAACATTTCGGACGCGCCACGAGTTTTAATTTGTGATCAATTATGCGCGAGCGGTTATTTATCGTTGTTTTATTTTATTTGCCTTCTCAGCGCCAGTGGGTGGTCCGATCACGATTTTCGAGACGCGATGTTCACCAATAAGTTCCACTGATTGTGCCACAGACCTATGAAATCGTGTTACCTTTGTTAACTGTTAGATTTTTTGTACGGATTCGGTTTAGAATTAAGATTATTTGAAGGTTGAAGTGGAGTTTTGTGTTGTTTTGTTCACGGATCAAGATGATAGTGGTAAGCGATTTTATCTTAAGATTTGAGGGTTTACCTTCAATTTACTAGCAAGATTCATTTTCATGTTTTTAGAGTCCAAATTGTAGGGAATGATCCACTAATCAAATAAATAACTCATTCGTGGAGTAGTCTATACCTATTCGCTTTGAAGTATCAATTTCTCAAGTAAATACCTACTCTGTCTCTGAGAGAGACTGAGACCCAAAAGCCCTCTTTCAAATATTTTGGCTTAACACTTTTTGAGTGCCTTGAAACGTAGATCTTATGATGTTTTTTACCGTGGGAGAGCCACCACACACACACAAATTTAAAACACATTTTCCACATTTTTAATTCAGTCTGGCTTGTCAAGAAAAAGGTCCAAATATTTTTTTTTGTATAGTCAAACATTTGGCCGCAATCTCACCTGGTGGTAAATGTTGATGTGGCCGAGGGTGTAGCATAGACAGACGTCTAGCAACAGCCTATTCACTGTTGTCTTGAAAGCTCCCAAATCATAGTCACACAAAACACTTCAACCGGTAGAGTAATCCACTCCCTGAAAATAAATTTAAGCGTTAATTTTACTTAGCTTTATTTGTACAATTTGAAGCTCCGGTTAACATTAATCTGACTTTGTTTTCACTCCGTAATTGCTACATAATCGTCTTTGTTATCAAGTCACCTAAGCATTTGGGTCTGTTATTTGATCCTTGTCCACAACGCTTTGTAACTGTCTGTCAAGTTTCGCCCTTTTCCGGAAACCCTGTTTAGGGACTCAAGGAAGTATTATAATGGCGTGGCCTACCTGCCACCATTTATGAACAAACACAATATTTTGATTAAACAAATATAAATCCACACAACACTTCGTATTGACTTAACTACGTACCAAGTAGTATAAGTGCTTAATACGGAATTCAATATGTTACATGTTGGTATTTTTTTTAAACGGTTTTATTTAGCTCACCCCGTTTGTTTTATTCTTTCTTGGGTCAAATTTAGAAATTGAAATTTAAGTACCTTCCTCTTGTCAGATTGATCTGAAATTTGGTACTCACCTTTAGTTCCGATGACAAACAATGTAGTAATGTCAATAACATTGTAAATCCATGGCCGCCGGTACAAAATGGCGTATATCATATTTTTCCACAACCCCTCCAATATGGGTATCAAATGAAAGGGCTACACAAGTAGAATACCGTGATTATAACCAAAATTTAAAATCAGATTTTATTTAGCTCACACCCGTTTGTTTTAATTCTTTCTTTTCTTGGGTCAATTTAGAAATTGAAATTTAAGTACCTTCCTCTTGTCAGATTGATCTGAAATTTGGTACTCACCTTTAGTTCCGATGACAATACAATGTAGTAATTCAATAACATTGTAAATCCAGATGGCCGCCGGTACAAAATGGCGGATATCATATTTTTCCACAACCCCCTCATATGGGTATCAAATGAAAGGGCTACACAAGTAGAATACCGTGATTATAACCAAAATTTAAAATCCAAGATGGACGTCGTTACAAAATGGCGTATTAGGTGAGGGCATGAGTAGTCGTGTCCACGGGGGCTCGAAAGTTCGAGCTCCCCGGCGCGGCAAGTGGCCCTGCCGCGGACGCCTTTGCGGCCAGGCTGCGTGAGGTGTGTGGCAGGACGTGGCGCACGTCATGGCGTCGGTGCGCTGCG
This sequence comes from Cnaphalocrocis medinalis, assembly GCA_014851415.1. NCBI lineage: Eukaryota > Metazoa > Arthropoda > Insecta > Lepidoptera > Crambidae > Cnaphalocrocis > Cnaphalocrocis medinalis. The sequence goes on from JABMDO010001756.1 coordinate 4,965, forward strand.
CCACCCTCCTGGTGACCGAGCTAGACGACTCGATCACCAAGGAAGAGGTAGTGGCGAAGGCGGCGGAAGTCGGCGGCTGCGACGCAGCGGCCGTAAAAGTGGAGAAATCCGTCACGGCGATGGGGGCCTAGGCCAGGTCCGCCTACAGTTGCCCATCACGGCAGCGAAGGCGGTCCTAAGAGCAGGCCGTCTATTAGTAGGCTGGAGCTCGGCCGGTGTGAAAGCACTGGAGGAAGAACCCCTCCGGTGCTACAAGTGCCTCTGCACCGGCCATACTGTGGCCATGTGTCCCTCAGAGATTGTCCGCTCAAGCCTGTGCTACAGGTGCGGACAAGAGGGACACCAGTCCCAAGGACTGCACGGCAAAAGTGCCCCCGCTGCGCCGTTTGTGCCGCTGCAGGCCGGCCAGCGGAACACTCGATGCGGGGGAGGCGCTGCCGCCCTCCCCCCAAGAAGGGAAAGCAGCAGCCCGCCGCTGCTGCCACCACTGCCGCTGGGGCTCCCCCGGCGGCGCAGGCTGAGGAGGGTGCGATGTCCGAATGATGCCGCAGTTCGGACAACGCACCTTCCTTCAGGCGAACATAAATCATGCCGCTCGGCCCAGGATCTGCTTTTTCCCAGCGGGTGCCCGAGTGGCAGTCGGACGTGGTGGTGGTCGCCGAGCCATATTTTATCCCTGACGGATGGTTTGGCGACACGGACGGGGTGGCCGCCATTTTCAGGCGGTCTTCATCTGTTTTTTCCCCCCTCTCATTCGTGGAGAGGGGGTCTGGTTTCGTGGTCGCCGGTTCGGAGGACTGGTCGTGGTTGGCGACCTATTTTTCCCCCCAACCGGCCTTTGGGCCGAATTTGAGGCCTTTTTAGTCCCCCTGGTGCGCAGTGTTGGGCCGTCTGGCATCGCGCCCAGTGATAGTTGCGGTGACCTCAATGCGAAGTCCACCGCATGGGGGAACCCGGCAACAGACCGGGGGTCGAGCCTTGCAGGAGTGGGCGGTGGCATGCAGCCTCACCCCTCCTCAATCAGGCTCACCCCACACGTGCGTGAGGCATAATGGGTGGCTCTGTGGTGGACGTCACCTTCGCCACCCCCAACATAGCTGCACGCACCTCAGGGTGGATCGTGGAGGACGCCGAACGAACGCTGTCCGACCACCGTTATATACGGTTCGGGGTCGGCAGCGCCCGCGGGGGCGCAGCCAGCAGAGAGGCGGCCCTTCTCCCTTTCCGCGTTGGGCCCTCACCAAGGCTCGACAAAGGAGAAGGCAAAGGAGGCGGCGTTCGTCCAGGACTTGTTTTTCCCAGTCCCGGACGAAGACGACGTCGACCTCAGGGCAGCTGCCCTCGGACAAGTCTGACCGAGGTATGCGATGCCAGCATGCCTCGGTCTCGGCGTCCCGGGCCCGCGCCACGCCGTATATTGGTGGTCGGCGGAGCTCGCGGAGCTGGCGGCCGCCTGCCGCCGGCGCGGCGGGGCCCTTTCAAAGGGCCAGGCGGCGGCGTCGTCGGGACCCTGCCGAAGAGGACCGCCTGTACCAGACTTTTAGTCAGGCCAGGCGGACACTAAAATATCATACTAGGCAGGGCCAAGGACGCCGCACGGGGAGGAGATGCTGGAGGGCCTAGATCGGGACCCTTGGGGGAGGCCTTACAAAGCGGCGCGTTGCAAGCTGCGCCCCATAGGCCCCCCGGTCACCGAGACTCTCCAGCCCGAGCTTCTGGAGAGGGGTGGTGCGGACGTTGTTCCCTGTCCGCACTGAGGAGTTTGTCCCTCCCAGGGATGCATCCTCCCTCGAGGGCGGCTCCCGTGGTGGTTGAGGTCCCTCTCATCACCACGGAGGAGTTTGGCGCGGCGGAGCTCCGAATCCGCGCCAAAAAGACCGCCCCCGGGCCCTGGACGGGGGTCCCCGGCTCGGCTCGTGCCCTCTGTCTCAGCGAGATGGAGGGTCGTGGTGGAGGAACCTCTTCGACCGCTGCTTAGCGATCGGGAAGTTCCCCGGGGTGGTGGAAGCAGGGCCTGCTGGTCCTGCTTCAAAAGGAGGGTAGGCCGGCGGATTCTCCTTCGGCCTACAGGCCTATAGTCCTCCTCGATGAGGTGGGCAAGCTGTTTGAGCGCGTGATAGCTGCCCGCCTCATCGCACACCTCGATGAAGTGGGCCCCAATCTTTCCGGGGCCCAGTACGGCTTCAGGGCGGGTCGGTCCACAATCGACGCCCTGAAGCGCCTCAGGAGGAGGTGGAGGAGGCTGCGGGGGAGAGGAAGGGTGTTGTTGCGGTGTCTCTCGACATCCGCAACGCTTTCAACACCCTCCCCCACGCGACCATTATGGAGGCGCTCCGGTACTTTGGAGTGCCTCCTTACCTGGTAGTCCTCATTAAGGACTACCTGGATGAGAGACAGGTCATCTACCCCGACAGAGATGGCCACATCCAGCGCCGCAGAGTGGAGGCTGGTGTTCCCCAGGGGTCCGTTCTTGGACCCTCCTCTGGAACATCGGCTACGACTGGGTCCTGCGCGGACGTCTCCTCCGGGACATGAGTGTCATCTGCTATGCGGATGACACTCTTATCACGTCCCGGGGGAAGACCTTTGAGCGCGCTGCCGCGCAGGCGGCGCGCTGCGCGGACCTAGTCGTAGGGAGGGTGCGACGGTTGGGTCTGGAGGTGGCCATCGAGAAGACCGAGGGAATTTACTTCCCTCGGTCGGGGGAGAGGATGCCCTCCGGCAAGCACATCGTTGTCGGAGGGCACCAGGTTCCGGTGAAGGCCGAGTTGCGCTACCTCGGCCTCACCCTGGACCCGCGGTGGCATTTTGGCCTGCATCTTAGCAGGATGTCACCGCGGCTCCTCAGGGCAGCAGACACGCTTTCGTGGCTGCTGCCGAACCTGGGCGGACCAGGATCCAGGTGCCGGCGACTTTATGCCGGCATCCTGCGATCAATGGCGCTCTACGGGGGCGCCAATCTGGGTCCGACTCCCTAGCAAGAGGGGGAAAACCTTCCCCTTCTTGCGGGGGCCTCAGCGGGTGATGGCGCAGCGGGTCGCTCGAGCTTACCGTACGGTAAGTTTCGACGCGGCCTGCTTGCTCGCTGAGACCCCTCCGTGGGAGTCGGACGCCGTGGTCCTCTCCGCCGTATATGACTATGCGGCGGAGAAGCGGGCAGCAGGGGAGTCCTTCTGCCCCGTCGAGCGGGAGGCCGTGCGGAAGGAGGCCCGTCAGGTCCTCCTGAGGCGATGGTCGGAGCACCTCGTCCTCACCCGCTACGGCCGGAGAACGCTCGACGCGCTCGCCCCCGGTCTTAGACCGGTGGCTGGAGCGGAGCCACGGCGTCGTCTCCTTCCGGATGGTGCAGGTAATAACCGGGCATGGTTGCTTCGGTTACTACCTGCACAAAATTCGCCGGGAGGAGACGCCTTCCTGCCACGCGTGCGGCGCTGTGAGGATACGGCGCAACACACCCCTAGCGGTGTGTGCGTCGTGGGCTCCGCAGCGCTATGCGTTGGTGGCGAAGGTCGGCCAGGACCTCTCACTGGCTAGTATAGCGAGAGCTATACTAGCGAGTGATGAGGCCTGGAAGGCTTTCGCTACCTTCTGCGAGCATGTGATGGCAGCGAAGGAAGCGGCGGAGCGCGAGCGAGAGGCAGATCCTCTTGCCCCCGCGCTCCGAAGGGCAAGGAGGGGGAGGAGACGACGCCAATATGTGCGTCTCCTCCCTCTCCGTGGAGAGGGTCCGCCGGTTGGTGGTACGGGGGTACCACCACCGGCATTGCACGGACACCCTCCACAGCCCGGTGGGGACGGCTCAACTCTCTCGGCTGTCCCCTCCCGCTCCCCCCGACCCCGGGGGAGCACCCGCCGGGCCCGCCGTGTAGGCGGGCCACCGTCCGGGGAGATGTCGTGGTGCGAGGGCTTCGCGCTATTTGCCCCACGACATTCTCCCGCGATGGACGATGAGGGAGAGTCCCAGGGGTTTTAGTCGGTAAACCCCCCGCCGTCATGCGGGGGGGAGTCCGACATAACCCGTCCGCCCCCCGGCGGACGGGTATGCGTAACGCATTTCCCCTGAGAAAACAAAAAAAAAAAAAAGGGTAGTGAACATAATTACGAAAATTATATTATTTTCAAACCGACTAAATAATTCTTTGTTTTTCAGTTCAACTCAAAAATTCTACATCCCAGGTTTCAAGTAGGTCCAATAATACTATCCACATATCGAATGATCTATTTTTATTACTACATACAAGAACAGAACATCACATATCTTACTATTATTTTGAAACCACTTACTACTTAACCTTTATTTTGGTGTTATAAGAGAAATATAAAAATTACACACTCGGCTTTAGTTGGAATTTTGTTGAAAAAATGTTTCAGATTTATGCGTTACGCTAAAATTTAACATTTAAAAGATAGCATAAGTATAGGCTTACTGCCTTCGCAAATCTTATTTAATTCTTTTTAGGCGGGCTTAGATAAGGCGAAGAACGAAGCCAACGAATAAATTAAAATGATAAGTAGTAAGTGCTTATTAGGCAGAAAATTTATCCGTATTTTTGCTTAATTTTACAACAAACCATTGTTAATTGTTCGTTAAAACGAACAAGGAAAGTGAAAAAATTGAGACTGCCATTTTTAGCTGACGCATAGATTACAATCTTGTGTGCAATAATGTGTTTTGTGTCACCTTCTTTGATTAAGAAAATGTCAATAATATTTTTTTCTTACACCTACAACAATAACTGGCATGCTTTGAATTAAATTATGAAAAATACCGTCACACACATCAAAGGTCATAAATTGAAACCGTGACAATTTGAATAAATGCGCTGCGTCATACCCTCATGGAGAGAGGATGAGATACGAGTGCTCGATAAAATAACTATTTTACTGTTTGAATCGGGATATGAGTAATCAATCTGGACATCCGATATTACAATGCTGCGGATTTCCTTTTTAAGTAGGTGCTAGGATCAAAACTTTTATTAATTATTCAAAATTAAGATTTAGTACAACGTATTCAAGGCGACGGGAATTATTTCTTTATTTCAACTCTTGATGGAAATTATCCAAACTTTCACTTGACAATCGATATCGATTACACAATTATTCAGTAAGTGTTAACCGAGTATGGGTATAGCTTCCAAATTGTTAAACATAGTTTCAATCTAGTAGCTAATAAATTAAGTTATTTAAGTCTCGCTGGTGTGCCCTACCGTCGCCTTAATCGAGAAAATCTAGAGTTCTTTATTCGGACGGCCTAAATAATTTTCATTCAAAGATTTAAGCTCACAAAAGACTTTTTATAGTTGGGTATGTCTGAAAAATCGTATCCCGATCTTTGGATGACCTTTACTTTCGTTAAGTAACCTAATTTTATTAACTTTTTCAAGTGGATGGCTGAATAAAGACTGATAATACACTCTTTATAAAGCTAGATATTTAATACCAAAGAAAAAAAATGAAAACAAAACACGTTCATAAAATATGAAGCATATTCTAATTTTGAAAGTAATATCTTTACCAACAGTACTGCTCATGAAATTTGACTAATTGAAGCGTCGAAACAGATTAACCTTAAGCTCTTATATTCGTTAGAAATGGGAATGTATTTTTATTTGTATCGCAAACAAAGCAAAACGGCTAAGCCCGGAGTTATTACAATGGCGTTTACGTAACTATGTAGCGGGAAAAAGCAGTGTTGCCAGCTGGGTCATATGAAATTTACCTAAAGTGGGTTAAAAAAAGTGATTTTTCTATTTCTCACTTATCATCTCAACCCTGGTCAAAAAATCGATTAAGAAGAGCTGGGATTAGCGAATATGCCTCTAGAAATTTTAACTCTAGAGACACAGTGTGAGTGTGTGTTAAGCAAAAAGCCTATAGAGAGGAAACTAACCCTCTACTAGTCTGCCACATATCAAAAACTTTTAAATGTGGGAAAGCCACGCTTCGGCATAAATGGACCGCTTCGGTCGGAGTGATACCAAGGCTTCACAGAAGACCGGCGTGAATCGACGGCTGCGCTGTGTTTCGTCGAGTGAGTGAAGGTACCGGAGGCCCAATCTGGGGGAAAGAGGTCACAGGTTGCCAACGCACTTGTAACTATTCTGTGTTGTAGGTGTCTTTGGGCGGCGACAATCGCTTACTTTCAGGTGATCCTAACCTATCACATAAAAAAACTACCTCATGCATACCCTGCCAACTTATTCGGCTATATAATTATGTGAGTACCTACTTATAAAATATTATGAAAAGTTACAAAAGTAACCTTCTGGGATCCCAGGCAAAAAGGTTTTGCTCACGAGACGGGTCCGGTTATCCGGTCTGTAATAGCTTATTAAGTGAACACCCGGCTTTAGCCTATTCATGGGTCAATTAGAGAAACGTTAATTACTATAGTTGAAAGCCGTTTATAACTTTTCGGCGAAGTATGAAACTGACAGTTTTGGGACGGTGTCAACATGGAGTAAAACGATTAATATGCTTTTTATCCGTTCAAGCTATTGTTGGACACATAACTTTATAGCAATTTGTGAAACTAAAAGGACATCGACAATTTTTTTTATCAATATGACTGTATCGTTTTACGACGACATTAATGATAAAAATACAATAAAATGAATGTATATGATAAGACCATACAAAAAAGTCGGTATATATTTTATATCCTGTTCATTTTCAACAGGTCTGATCAATGGTTTGGATTTCTAATCAGTAAGGAAAAAATGTCATCTTTTCGATATTTTTTGGTTCGTGTTCTCTTTTAGGCGGGTCGCCTGAGCGTCACTGTTAGTTTCCGTCGAGGACATTGGGTGACAATTTTAATCCATCGGAATAACTAGGTAAAATTTTGAAATATTATTTATTGGTGTTTTTTTTTTACTTTCCAACCAAATCTAGCACTTTATTATTATAGACTGAAAAACCGGCCAAGTGCGAGTCGGGCTCGCGCACAAAGGGTTCCGTAGCAGCAAATATAATAAACTTAATAAAGATTTTATATCATCGCGGATTTTTAAAGGTGTACAATACTGTAGTATATTTTTTGATCTATCTTATAAGGTTCAGCCATCGTTTTCAGTGTAAGCACAATAACTTAACCAAAATTACAGTTAAATCAACCTATCTCAAAAACTATAAGAGATACTTTGATCAAACCAAAAATCGTTGAAAGAGTTAATTAGCATGCATCACCTCTATTTTTTTTAGAATTTTATACCCCGTAGTTATAAAAATAGAGGGGGGGGGACATACTTTTTACGACTTTGAGAGCTGATATCTCAAAAACCGTTCACTTTAAGAAAATGTTTTTTGAAAACTTTAGTATCCATTTAAAGACCTTTCCATGATACCCCCACGGGTATGTACATCGAAAAAAAAAATTTCATCCCTCAGTTTACATGTATGGGGGCCCCACCCCCAATTCTTTTTTTTACTATTTAGTGTCTATTTTTTTAGCGGTTCATACAACACATTCCATCAATTTCATCACAGTAGTACTTATAGTTTCCGAGTAAATCCAATATTTTGGCTTTTTTTCACCACCTTGGGCAAACGATTTTTGAGATGCTAACTGATCCTTACTGAGCTTAATAAGCGATTCTCTAATTGTTTATTTTTATCCATCAATATTTGACGGTATTTCGAGCCCATCTACTTTATTAGCCTTTTCTTGTATTACCTCCATTTTACGTAGATTTTGTAACTCACTTTCCGTCGAAATAATATATTTTTTAGACATTCATACTCTTCTGTTGCTCCTTCATTTAGTTCTCATTTCTATTCGAAACTCTTTTATTTCCTTCAATATCATAGTATGCATTTCATTTTCATCAATTTGTATTCGCCTCTTCTGGCGGCTGCCCGCTCCGTGTTGACGAAGCCGCTCGGGGTAAATGTCTGGTTCATCAGTGTCCTCGGACAGGAGTATCCGAGTTGCTACGCTTAGGAAGATCGCGCCCACACTCTGGACACAGCCACTTATCCTTGTATTCCTGGGTGAAAGCTTCAAATGTTTTTTCCGTAAGTGCGAGACACTTCAAGTGATATAATTTCTTGCAGGTGTCTTGCGAACACTCCATAAAAGATATATCATATACACTGAATCACAGCCATTACACTTCGTCCCCATTTTAACCAATCACCAATAACTTTTACGTAACTAAAAAATATTTTTTAAATCGC
>JABMDO010001757.1:0-14388 GCA_014851415.1 Cnaphalocrocis medinalis
GAGGGCTGCCGGGGCGATAAATGGTGAACGCAGTAGAACGTTTGAACAGTTTATTTCCAAAAAGTACACCAGCACACTTGCACATATATATTTAATTACCACGGTGTGTACGGGCGTTGCGCGCGGATAGCATAGACCGACTGCCCGACGCACCGTGGGACACATACAGCGGGTCGCAGCCGCGCTTTAAAAATCAGTACCCTCTAAAATTCGTACATTTAGTTTACCTACATAATTATTTCGTACCAAAATATGAGCACGTCGCTAACAGTCCCTACAGTGTCTATTGTCCCTACAGTGTCTATTGTCCCTACAGTGTCTATTGTCCCTACAGTATCTACTTTTGTCCCTACAGTGTCTATTGTCCCTACAAAGCAACTATTGTCCCTACAAAGCAACTATTGTCCCTACAGTGTCATACTAGACACTGTAGAGCACAGTATAGCCACAGCGATATACAAATATAAACATAAGCAATCTAATGTAGTTGAGTCTGCTTGTGACCACGGCTGCTGCAACGAAGCCGAAACGTCAAACAGTAAATACACACAATGTACTTTACAATTAACGTCGCGTTGATTCCCGTTTTTAATATTATATAGCTATAAAAACAAACAACAATCCATACTCATATTTATGAATGCGAAAGTACTCTGTCTGTCTGTTTGTCTGTTACTTTTCACGCCAAAACTTCTCAACGGATTAAATGAAATTTGGTATACAGATATCTAGACCCTGAGAAAAGGACATAAGACTACTTTTTATTGCGAAAAGGGGGTTTGTAAGGGGTGAAAGGAGGGTAAAAAGTTACTTTTTTTCACGCGGACGGAGTCGCGGGCGACCGCTAGTAATTTATAAACGTGAAAGTGTGTTAGTATGAATGAAGGAATGGGGTTTGCTCCTTTTTCACGAAAAAACTACCGAAAGAATTTTGGGTCTTTAAAATTCATTGTATGAACAGTGGAACTACTATTCCCACAGTGGAACTGTTAGGACCTCAGTGATCCTGCTGGGCGCGCTCTCCCGCAAACAATGCTGCTGTGGCGACATCTACCATCGCCCGAAGAAAAGAAGTTCGCCACTACAGTATCATCCAACCGACAGCAGATGGCGCTAATTTGACTGTTCCATACAAGATACGAATTCCCCTTCATTCCTACATCGCGAAAGCAAAGTTCGCATGTCTACTTGGAATATATATGACAAACCAAGATGGTACATTACAATACCACCCGGCTCGGCGGAAGATCTTCTCTTTTCATGGGGAACATTCCATCCCCATACTGCCATCTGGTACCATTATTTTGAATTGGAATTGCCCTGTCAGTAAATATAGTGCTGCTACCAACAGTCCCTACTAGCGCGATGCAATAAACACCCAGCGCCATCTATTGCTAAACAGTGTCTACTATTGTGCTACCGACCTCAGTGATCCTGCTGGGCGCGCTCTCCCGCAGCGGCTGGGCCAGCTGTCTCTCCCTACAGTGTCTACTATTGTCCCTAAAGTATCTATTATCGTCCCTACAAAGCGACTATTGTCCCTACAATACAACTATTGTCTCTAGAGTAGCTACCATTGTCCCTACAAAGCAACTATTGTCCCTACAGTGTCTCCTATAGTCTGGACACTATCCTTCAAAGCAACTATTGTCTCTACAGTGCCTCCTTTAGTCTGGACACTATCCTCACCGCACTGTGGCCAGTAGTACCGACCTCAGTGATCCTGCTGGGCGCGCTCTCCCGTTGTCCCTACAAAGCAACTATTGTCTCTACAGTGTCTCCTATAGTCTGGACACTATCCTCACCGCACTGTGGCCAGTAGTACCGACCTCAGTGATCCTGCTGGGCGCGCTCTCCCGTTGTCCCTACAAAGCAACTATTGTCTCTACAGTGTCTCCTATAGTCTGGACACTATCCTCACCGCACTGTGGCCAGTAGTACCGACCTCAGTGATCCTGCTGGGCGCGCTCTCCCGTTGTCCCTACAAAGCAAAGCAACTATTGTCTCTACAGTGTCTCCTATAGTCTGGACACTATCCTCAACCGCACTGTGGCCAGTAGTACCGACCTCAGTGATCCTGCTGGGCGCGCTCTCCCGTTGTTCCTACAAAGCAACTATTGTCTCTACAGTGTCTCCTATAGTCTGGACACTATCCTCACCGCACTGTGGCCAGTAGTACCGACCTCAGTGATCCTGCTGGGCGCGCTCTCCCGTTGTCCCTACAAAGCAACTATTGTCTCTACAGTGTCTCCTATAGTCTGGACACTATCCTCACCGCACTGTGGCCAGTAGTACCGACCTCAGTGATCCTGCTGGGCGCGCTCTCCCGTTGTCCCTACAAAGCAACTATTGTCTCTACAGTGTCTCCTATAGTCCTGGACACTATCCTCACCGCACTGTGGCCAGTAGTACCGACCTCAGTGATCCTGCTGGGCGCGCTCTCCCGTTGTCCCTACAAAGCAACTATTGTCTCTACAGTGTCTCCTATAGTCTGGACACTATCCTCACCGCACTGTGGGCCAGTAGTACCCGACCTCAGTGATCCTGCTGGGCGCGCTCTCCCGTTGGTTCCTACAAAGCAACTATTGTGGTCTCTACAGTGTCTCCAATAGTCTGGACACTATCCGCACCCGCACTGTGGCCAGTAGTACCGACCTCAGTGATCCTGCGGGCGCGCTCTCCGTGGTCCTACAAAGCAACTATTGTCTCTACAGTGTCTCCTATAGTCCGGGACACTATCCTCACCGGCACTGTGTGCCAGTAGTCCGACCTCAGTGATCCTGCTTGGGCGCGCTCATCACCGTTGTCCCTATCAAAGGCAACTATTGTCTCTACAGTGTCCTCCTATAGTCCTGGACACTATCCTCACCGCACTGTGGCCAGTAGTACCGACCCTCAGTGATCCTGCTGGGCTGCGCTCTCCCGTTGTTTCCTACAAAGCAACCTAGTGTCTCTACAGTGTCTCTCTATAGTCTCGGGCCACTATCCTCACCGCACTTGTGGCCAGTAGTACCGACCTCAGTGATTCCTGCTGGGCGCGCTCTTCCCCGTTGGTCCCTACGAAAGCAACTATTGTCTCTACAGTGCTCCTTAAGTCTGGACACTATCCTCACCGCACTGTGGCCAGTAGTACCGACCTCAGTGATCTGCTGGGCGCGCTCTCCACGGCGCGGGCGCGGCGCTGCGCCAGGCCAGGTCGGACAGGCGCGGCTGCCCAGCTGGACACCAGCACGTTCTGGCTGTTCACGTCGCGGTGGACTACGCACGGCTTGTGTCCCTACAGTGTCTACTATTGTCCCTCCCTAGTGTCTACTATTGTCCCTCCCCAGTGTCTACTATTGTCCCTCCCTAGTGTCTAATATTGTCCCTCCCTAGTGTCTACTATTGTCCCTCCCTAGTGTCTAATATTGTCCCTCCTAAGTGTCTACTATTGTCCCTCCCTAGTGTCTACTATTGTCCCTCCCTAGTGTCTACTATTGTCCCTCCCTAGTGTGTACTATTGTCCCTCCTTAGTGTCTACTATTGTCCCTCCCTAGTGTCTACTATTGTCTCTCCCTAGTGTCTACTATTGTCCCTCCCTAGTGTCTACTATTGTCCCTCCCTAGTGTCTAATATTGTCCCTCCTAAGTGTCTACTATTGTCCCTCCTAGTGTCTACTATTGTCCCTCCCTAGTGTCTACTATTGTCCCTCCTAGTGTGTACTATTGTCCCTCCTTAGTGTCTACTATTGTCCCTCCCTAGTGTCTACTATTGTCTCTCCCTAGTGTCTACTAAAGTCCCCACAGTGTCTGCTATTGTCGTCCCTGCTTACAGTGTCTACTATTGTCCCTAGAGTGTCTATTATCGTCCCTACAATGCAACTATTGTCCCTACAATGCAACTATTGTCTCTAGAGTAGCTACCATTGTTCCTACAAAGCAACTATTGTCTCTACAGTGTCTCCTATAGCCTGGACACTATCCTCACCGCACTGTGGCCAGTAGTACCGACCTCAGTGATCCTGCTGGGCGCGCTCTCCCGTTGTTCCTACAAGCAACTATGTCTCTACAGTGCTCCTATAGTCTGGACACTATCCTCACCGCACTGTGGCCAGTAGTACCGACCTCATGATCCGCTGGGCGCGCTCATCCCGTTGTTCCTACAAAGCAACTATTGTCTCTACTGTGTCTCCTATAGCCTGGACACTATCCTCACCGCACTGTGGCCAGGGACAATACCTTCCCTAGTGCCACTATTGTCCTTCCCCAGTGTCTACTATTGTCCCTCCCTAGTGTCTACTATTGTCCCTCCCTAGTGTCTACTATTGTCCCTCCTAGTGTCTACTATTGTCCCTCCTAGTGTCTACTAGTGTCCCTCCCTAGTGTCTACTATTGTCCTTCCCTATGTCTACTATTGTCCCTCCCCAGTGTCTACTATTGTCCCTCCCTAGTGTCTACTATTGTCCCTCCCTAGTGTCTAATATTGTCTCTCCTAAGTGTACTATTGTCCCTCCCCAGTGTCTACTATTGTCCCTCCCCAGTGTCTACTATTGTCCCTCCCTAGTGTCTACTATTGTCCCTCCCTAGTGTCTACTATTGTCCCTCCCTAGTGTCTACTATTGTCCCTCCCTAGTGTCTACTATTGTCCCTCCCCAGTGTCTACTATTGTCCCTCCTAAGTGTCTACTAAAGTCCCCACAGTGTCTGCTATTGTCGTCCCTCCTTACAGTGTCTACTATTGTCCCTAGAGTATCTATTATCATCCCTACAAAGCATCTATTGTCCCTACAATGCAACTATTGTCCCTAGAGGTCTATTATCGTCCCTACAAAGCATCTATTGTCCCTACAAAGCAACTATTGTCTCTACAGTGTCTCCTATAGTCTGGACACTATCCTCACCGCACTGTGGCCAGTAGTACCGACCTCAGTGATCCTGCTGGGCGCGCTCTCCCGTTGTCCCTACAAAGCAACTATTGTCTCTACAGTTCTCCTATAGTCTGACACTATCCTCACCGCACTGTGGCCAGTAGTACCGACCTCAGTGATCCTGCGGGCGCGCTCTCCCGTTGTCCCTACAAGCAACTATTGTCTCTACAGTGTCCCTATAGTCTGGACACTATCCTCACCGCCCTGTGGCCAGTAGTACCGACCTCAGTGATCCTGCGGGCGCGCTCTCCCGTTGTTCCTACAAGCAACTATTGTCTCCACAGTGGCTCCTATAGTCTGGACACTATCCTCACCGCACTGTGGCCAGTAGTACCGACCTCAGTGATCCTGCTGGGCGCGCTCTCCCGTTGTTCCTACAAAGCAACTATTGTCTCTACTGTGTCTCCTATAGCCTGGACACTATCCTCACCGCACTGTGGCCAGGGACAATACCTCCCTAGTGCCTACTATTGTCCTTCCCCAGTGTCTACTATTGTCCCTCCCTAGTGTCTTCTATTGTCCCTCCCTAGTGTCTACTATTGTCCCTCCCTAGTGTCTTCTATTGTCCCTCCCTAGTGTCTACTATTGTCCCTCCCTAGTGTCTACTATTGTCCCTCCCTAGTGTCTACTATTGTCCTCCCTAGTGTCTACTATTGTCCCTCCCTAGTGTCTACTATTGTCCCTCCCTAGTGTCTAATATTGTCTCTCCTAAGTGTACTATTGTCCCTCCCCAGTGTCTACTATTGTCCCTGCCCAGTGTCTACTATTGTCCCTCCCTAGTGTCTACTATTGTCCCTCCCTAGTGTCTACTATTGTCCCTCCCTAGTGTCTACTATTGTCCCTCCCTAGTGTCTACTATTGTCCCTCCCCAGTGTCTACTATTGTCCCTCCTAAGTGTCTACTAAAGTCCCCACAGTGTCTGCTGTTGTCGTCCCTCCTTACAGTGTCTACTATTGTCCCTAGAGTATCTATTATCATTCCTACAATGCATCTATTGTCCCTACAATGCAACTATTGTCCCTAGAGGGTCTATTATCGTCCCTACAAAGCATCTATTTGACCCTACAAAGCAACTATTGTCTCCACAGTGCCTCCTATAGTCTGGACACTATCCTCACCGCACTGTGGCCAGTAGTACCGACCTCAGTGATCCTGCTGGGCGCGCTCTCCCGTTGTCCCTACAAAGCAACTATTGTCTCTACAGTGTCTCCTATAGTCTGGACACTATCCTCACCGCACTGTGGCCAGTAGTACCGACTCAGTGATCCTGCTGGGCGCGCTCTCCCGTTGTCCCTACAAGCAACTATTGTCTCTACAGTGTCTCCTATAGTCTGGACACTATCCTCACCGCCCTGTGGCCAGTAGTACCGACCTCAGTGATCCTGCTGGGCGCGCTCTCCCGTTGTCCCTACAAAGCAACTATTGTCTCTACAGTGTCTCCTATAGTCTGGACACTATCCTCACCGCCCTGTGGCCAGTAGTACCGACCTCAGTGATCCTGCTGGGCGCGCTCTCCCGTTGTTCCTACAAAGCAACTATTGTCTCTACAGTGTCTCCTATAGTCTGGACACTATCCTCACCGCACTGTGGCCAGTAGTACCGACCTCAGTGATCCTGCTGGGCGCGCTCTCCCGGCGCGGGCGCAGCGGCTGCGCCAGGCCCAGGTCGGCCAGGCGCGGCTGCCCAGCGCTGGACACCAGCACGTTCTGGCTGTTCACGTCGCGGTGGACTACGCATGGCTTGTTGCCGGCTACAACAAATGGTAATAATAAGAACTTAAGATCTTTATTAAGAACTTTTATTGATCGGAAAAAAAGAAGCTCATGCTACCAAGTTTCCAAAGATGAGCAATTCTGCAGCTATAGCCCCACGTTGGGCGCCAGATGTAAGTTTGCGCGCGTGGACGGCACGCAAACCTACAGGTTGGTGGAGGTAAAACAGTGACACACACTTTTAACAGTAGGATACCATTTACTGCACTATTAACTTTACATTAACCCCTAATTGGGCAATAGGTATGGATACAATTTATTGGTTTTGGACCTTATCTTGAACACATAAGGTTCAAAATATGGTGTCTAACATATCGACAGAGACCCACAAAGGGTTAAGGACCCGACAATCACACGGTAAGTATTTAAACAAACATCGACGCTGCACGAGTGCGTCTCCCTTGAGCGTTCACAAACTCTGTGATGGCGGACTGGCGCTCGCGTCGCTGCGGCTTACTCGCGAAACCAAACCAAAGTTTTGTGTTAGTTATTACTGTCTACGTGTTACTGTAAATGTTGTGTACACCTGTAATTGGTATATGTATAAGAATATTGTGTTGTATTGTATCTGTTTTGTAGTGTGTTATATGTAGGATACTGTTGGTGTGCCTTATCAAATAAATAAATAAACCGATCGGGTAATCGACGCTCGCGCCCTCGGCGGTAGGTGCGGGGAGTTAATTCGAAAGGATGGCGTGCTACATCAACTACAATGTTTTGGCTTAAATGTCCAATATGTCTATGGTCACAACATTAGAATAAGATGAAGGGTCTTCCGTCGTCTTGCCTCTCTGCGTGTAATTGTGTGTGTGAGTGTGTGTGTGTAAAAAATATCGATGTATCGTCTTAAAACATCGATGTTTTCAACATCGATTTTTTTTTATAATAGCTATAGGTGGCAGACAAGTCTACGGATCACCCATGGACACCTGCAACACCAGTTACTTACTCGGAGTATGAAGATGAGCCAATGCCGAAGCCAGCCCATGGGCCAAGGTGGCGAACTCGAGCCACGTGACCGGGGCCCTCTCCAGGCGCGCCCTCAGGGGGCCCCAGCAGAGTTCCAGTACGAGGAGATGCTCCCTGCCCCCGCCAGAGGTCAGGGTTGGTCGCGTGTCGCTTACCGTCAGGTGTTCCGTCGGCTCGTCTGCCTCATATACCATATAAAAACATCGATTTTTTTAGGATACATCGATATTTTATGAAAACATCGATGTTTTAGGATACATCGATATTTTGTGAAAACATCGATATTTTAAGAAAACAGATATTTTAGGATACATCGATATATTATGAAAACATCTATATTTTATGAAAACATTGATTTTTATGAAAACATCGATGTTTTAGGATACATCTATATTTTATGAAAACATCGATGTTTTAGGATACATCGTTATTTTATGAAAACATCGATGTTTAAGGATACATACATCGATGTTTTAGGATACATCAATATTTTATGAAAACATCGATGTTTTAGGATACATCGATATTTTAGGACGATACATCTATAATCTTTTTATGATATAGGTGACAGACAAGCAGGCTGATCACCTAATAGTAACATTGTGAGTGCGTTTGTGTGTGTGTGTGAGTATGAGTCTCATTGCCAACACCAGTTACTTACTCGGAGTATGAAGATGAGCCAATGCCGAAGCCAGGCCATGGGCCAAGGTGGCGAACTCGAGCCACGTGACCGGGGCCCTCTCCAGGCGCGCCCTCAGGGGGCCCCAGCAGAGTTCCAGTACGAGGAGATGTTCCCTGCCCCCGCCAGAGGGCAGGGGGGCGCGTGTCGCTTACCGTCAGGTGTTCCGTCGGCTCGTCTGCCTCATATATCATATAAAAACATGGATTTTTTAGGATACATGTTTGAGGATACATCGATATTTTATGAAAACATCGATGTTTCAGGATACATCGATATTTCATGAAAACATCGGTATTTTATAAAAACATCGATGTTTGAGGATACATCGATATTTCATGAAAACATCGGTATTTTATAAAAACATCGATGTTTGAGGATACATCGATATTTTATAAAAACATCGGTATTTTATGAAAACATCGATGTTTGAGCATACATCGATATTTTATGAAAACATAGATTTTTATGAAAACATCGATGTTTTAGGATACGTACATCGATGTTTAAAAAAACGATATTTTATGAAAACATCGATGTTTTAGGATACCTCGATATTTTATGAAAACATCGATATTTTATGACAACATCGATGTTTGAGGATACATCGATATTTTAGGACGATACATCTATAATATTTTTATGATATAGGAGACAGACGAGCAGGCTGACCACCTGATAGTAACATTGTGTGTGTGCGAGGCTGTGTGAGTATGAGTCTCATTGCCAACACCAGTTACTTACTCGGAGTATGAAGATGAGCCAATGCCGAAGCCAGCCCGTGGGCCAAGGTGGCGAACTCGAGCCACGTGACCGGGGCCCTCTCCAGGCGCGCCCTCAGGGGGCCCGATATTTTATGAAAACATCGATGTTTTAGGATACATCGATATTTTATGAAAACATCGATGTTTTAGGATACATCGATATTTATGAAAACATCGATGTTTTAGGATACATATACATCGATGTTTTAGGATACATCGATATTTTATGAAAACATCGATGGTTGAGGATACATCGATATTTTATGAAAACATCGATATATTATGAAAACATCGATGTTTTAGGATACCTCGATATTTTATGAAAACATCGATGTTTTAGGATACATCGATATTTTATGAAAACATCGATATTTTATGAAAACATCGATATTTTATGAAAACATCGATATTTAAAGAAAACATCGATGTTTTAGGATACATCGATATTTTATGAAAACATCGATATTTTATGAAAACATCGATGTTTTAGGATACATCGATATTTTATGAAATCATCGATGTTTTAGGATGCATCGATATTTTATGAAATCATCGATGTTTTAGGATACATCGATATTTTAGGACGAAACAACTATAATCTTTTTATGATATAGGTGGCAGACGAGCAGGCTGATCACCTGATAGTGACATTGTGTGTGTGCGAGTGTGTGTGAGTATGAGTCTCATTGCCAACACCAGTTACTTACTCGGAGTATGCAGATGAGCCAACGCCGAAGCCAGCCCATGGGCCAAGGTGGCGAACTCGAGCCACGTGACCGGGGCCCTCTCCAGGCGCGCCCTCAGGGGGCCCCAGCAGAGTTCAAGTACGAGGAGGTGCTCCCTGCCCCCGCCAGAGGTCAGGGTTGGTCGCGTGTCGCTTCCTGTCAAAAAAAAAAGTAAAAAAAAAGACGGTTTTGTTACTACAAACAATAATAATGATAATAATCTGCAACTATACAAGGTGAATTTTTAAACACCATCCATATTTTTAAGCTCGACTCAGAAACTGTAAGTGTACAACTCTCTCCAAGAGACATTAGTCGATATACGACAAAAAATTTGATCTTCCCATACTATATCGATAGCGTGATCAGTCTGATTTATATGAAAAGTAAAAATAAAACTGACATAATTCAACCCATGTTTCTAGGAGAAAGCTGTTCGCTTACAGATTCTAAATCGAGTTTCAAAATTTGGATGGTAATTAAAAAATTCACCTTATATACAAAAAATATCAAAATACCACGATCTAGCAATCGAACTTAAAAAACAATGGCATGCCGGAATATTGCATACTTCAGAATAGTATTGTATGACATTATTGTAAATTGACAACGAAGGCATCTTGGTAAAGTCTACTGTGTCCATTTACTTGTATCTACATTAGCAACATTGTTCAGTTCAGTATTTTGAAAATCTTGTTTCATACTTTTTCAGCGTCGTTTTTTGCCGTAGTTGTTTAGTTTTACAGCTATAGATCCTATTGCAACACTTAACACTTTCACATCGTATCTAGGATTTCTATGCTGTGGGTAACTGTGAAACAAGCCGCATCGGCTGATGCAATCCAAAGGTTTTTATTTAGTATCTAGTGATTTTTGGTGTACAAATTTGGTGTTACTTTGTGCAGTGAAGTGCCGCAGGGTGATATTAATATAAGAATCATTGAATTGTGTCGTTTTTAAACACTGCTATTGGTGTCGGAGTGAGTTGTCACGTGAATCAAAAGGTATGAACATACATAAAGGTATGGCTACTTAACTGTGGGAGAGCCAGGCTTCGGCATGAATCGGCCGGCTCGACCGGAGTGATACCACTGCCTCACAGAAAACCGGCGTGAAGCAGCCCCTGTGCTGTGTTTCGCTGAGTGAGTGAGGGGAGGGCCATCGGGGGGGAAAGGGATAAAAGGTTGGCAGCGCACTTGTGTTGCAAGTGTCCATGGGCGGCGGCAATTGCTTACCATCAGGTGATCCGCCTGCTCGCCTGCTACCTATCACATAAAAAAAAATACAAAAGAAGTGACACAAACTCACCATAATACTTGAGAATATTAGGGTGAGAGAGATGCGGCAGCGCGTATATCGCCGCCTCCTTCTGCCATGCGTTCGCGTTCGAGTACAGCTTGACCGCGACGGGAGTCGAACCCAGGCTCCCGCGCCATACTGACCCGAACTTGCCTTGTCCTGCGGAATAGAGAAAGATAAAAAAGTTGAATTATGTAATTGTTTATCAATTAATAACTAGTATAGATAGTGTTTAGGTGTAGGTTTCTCAGGGCGAAATAAGTTCGTAGGCACGGTTTGGTAACGACAGTATATAATGAAAACAATAAACAATACAAAAACAAAGGAAAACGGTAGAAATAACAATAAAACAGGGAGAGTTAGAACGCGCGCGTCGCGGCCATAGGCGGACTGACTCGCGCCCTCTAGCGGGCATCGGGCTCGCGTTGGCGCGGAATATTGGCGGAAGGCGTGAAGGTTTGGAAAACAAAAAGAGCGAGAGGTTTAAATACGAGTGCGGCTCCGAGTGTTAATCCCTTCGCGTTACACTAGTTTCTTTAAGTAATTAATAAAAAGAACTTATTTCTTTAATCTCATCCAAAGTCATATACCTAAACTCTGATCATATGGAGTTAACTGACATACATTATCACTCAATTTGACAGATGCAAAATGTCAAAATGTATAGAAACTTGACATTTGCATCTGTCAGTTTACTCCACATGATTAAAAATCTGAGTGTAGTAAAAATAATTACCTAGTAAAAAATCATACAACATCTGACACATTGACTTGACTCCGTACTAAGTAGCTTAATATGCGCTTGTGTTACAGATATCAGACAGCAGGGGAAACACAAATAAATAGAAGTCATTTATTTCAACTCATACAAAGTCATATATTTAAAATCATGTCAAAATGGCACTAAACAACCAATGAAGTTGAACAGTACGCCTGTGCTGTGTTTCGCCGAGTGAGTGAGGGTACCGGAGGCCCACACAGGGGGGAAGGGGATAAAAGGTTGGCAGC
The DNA here is from genome assembly GCA_014851415.1 of Cnaphalocrocis medinalis. NCBI lineage: Eukaryota > Metazoa > Arthropoda > Insecta > Lepidoptera > Crambidae > Cnaphalocrocis > Cnaphalocrocis medinalis. Next base: position 12,122 of record JABMDO010001757.1, read on the forward strand.
GCACTTGTAACTCTGTTGCAAGTGTCCATGGGCGGCGGCGATTGCTTACCATCAGGTGATCCGCCTGCTCGTCTGCTACCTATCACATAAAAAAAAATCTAGCGGATGTTTCACACGCGGTAGCTTCCATTAATAATAATATTTTACCTATATGTTTGATCAGCGTCAGATTGTCCACGCAAAGCAGACCAGTGGCCAGCGCGTCAGGGCCACTGCCCATCACATCACCTGAAACAAAATTGATATTAAGCTTATGTGCTTGACAGTAAGATGACTTTCCATTGAAGAAATTTGACAGTTTTGTATACTTTGATGTGTGGCTGCACAACTGTCTTTTGAAAATGTATTCAGGTGACAGAAGTCTCACGGTCTTCCTAGACCTCAAAAAGGCTTTTGACACGGTGTCTGTCCCCATTCTTTTAAAGAGGCTGGAGAATATTGGTATTAGAGGGTGTCCCGCACCTCCTTCTTGTTAGCTACCTCCGGAACAGAACACAGGAAGTAAAAATAGATGACTACCATAGTGAAAAGGCTAATGTCACATTCGGGGTCCACAGGGAAGTGTCCTTGGGCCGACTCTCTTTCTTATATACATTAATGACCTTTGTAATCTTCGGGATGTCGGTGGCAGGATAATTTCCTATGCGGACGACACCGCTATCGTTTTCACTGACCGTACATGGGAGGCAGCACAGTCACGAGCAGAGAGGGGCCTCCTTATTGTCTCAAATTGGCTTAAAGACAACTTACTGACCCTAAACACACAGAAAACAAATTATATCTGCTTTTCTCCCTCCATAAAAACCCAACCAAGCAATAACTTTAAAATTGGGATTCACCACTGTCGTAACAATAGAAATGTAAATTGCTCTTGTAGCCCTTTAATAGGGTCACTCAAGTTAAGTACCTTGGTGTAATTCTAGACCAACGCCTTGTCTGGTACCCCCACATTGAGCACTTAATAGATAGAAACTAGAAAACTTATGTGGGTCTTTAAGGTTCTAAGACAAGTCATGTCAAACTCACTCAAGAACAAACTTTACATTGCCCTAGCACAATCAGTTCTCACCTATTGCATCTCGGTGTGGGGAGGGACTTGTAAAATTCATGTCTTAGGATTGGAAAGAGCCCAGAGATCTCTTATTAAAGTTATTTACAGTAAGCCGTATCGGTTTCCTACTGACTCTCTCTACAAGCTCAGTGGGCTTCTCTCGATAAGGAAGCTTTATGTTCTAAGCCTCATTCTAATTGCCATAAATCACATGCCTATGTTAACCTTGCTCATAAAAGAAGGAAACATGTAGTAGCTCGCGTTGCCCGCCTACGTACAGCTTTTGCTCGAAGGCAATACATAGGGCAGTCCGCTTTTATTTATAATTTCGGTTTACCTATACGCCTTGTCGTTGTCTATAGAAGATATCTCTTTATAAATAGTATAGATAAAATTAATAAAATACTTGACCTATATCCGATGTTACCACGTCTCTGCAGGAAAACCGTTGTGCTATGGTTGACCACACTCAAATACGATGAGGTAGAAAAACTTATTTATGAGAAATCGCTGAACGTTTGAAAGCTAAATGCCTGGTGCCTGTATGTGGTTCATTATCATACATCAACGTGACTCGACTGGAGCGGTATCAACGAGTGGAACATGTCAAGCAGCACTTCTGGAATCGATTTCATCTCGAATATGTTTCTCTGCTTCAACAGAAGGCTAAGTGGACGGCCTCAGCGTCACACCAGCTGTCAGTGGGGACCATGGTTCTCATCAGGGAGAGAGGACAACCACCGCTTCTGTGGCCACTGGGCCGCATTACTCGTGTCTTCCCGGGGAGCGACGGCACCACACGCGTCGCTGAGATGAAGACGAAGAAGGGGACCATTCTGCGGGCCTTCAACAACATTTGCCCACTTCCCCTTTGAAGAGGTCAACCCGGGGAGGATGTTCGGGCGCAATCGGCTCTGCGCCGGACGAGCTGCGCATGCGCGCGGGGCGCGGTGCGCGGGAGGAAACAGCGGCGACGGACCCCCGGACTTCGATTCCACCAACGGCGGACTGCGCGCGCGTCCTCGACGATATTTATATTTTCTTTATTTTCAATACTACGTTTTACCCGAAAAGGACGTTTTATTCATCTCCGAGATTAGGACCCCAACAGGCGTTGACATTAAACACCCAATCAAAAGCAGTGACGTAATGCCGTTACTAAATGTATATGTGTGTAGGTATTTTTAGACATTTTTATTTTTGTATAATATGAATA
>JABMDO010001758.1:0-12060 GCA_014851415.1 Cnaphalocrocis medinalis
GGGGATGTTGGGGGCCATCAGGGGCGGCCGACAACACACTATTCGTGCCGCACACTTATGCTTTCGAAGCCAGAACGTTGCAGCTCTGCTAATGCCCACGGCACTAAGAAGATACGGCGACCAGATGCTGAATACCAGCTAAAGCAACAGCGGCATAACCCGTGCAGGAGTTTGGAGATCCTTGGCCAGCCATCGTTTTGCAATTTGATATGGGTTTGAAGATTTGGATTGATGTGAGGAAGCTGGGAGAATATGGAGCCTCAAGACTCTCGACGTCCCTGTCGCAACTCATTGTAGACGACGACTCCTCACGTGGTCACGAGGGCAAGTCACCTTTGTGTGTGTGAGTTTTTACCGTTTCGCCCTGTAGTTTTTTTTTGTGCGTGACCCTTACACAACTGGTTGTGACCGTCACCTCCTACCTTCTGGTGTTGCCACACCGGGGGGACCATGTTGGCGACGGCCACAACCGTACTCTTTTGTAATATTATTTATGGTTTTATGTTTTATAGTTTTGATATATGTCGTGTAAAATAAGTGATTGTGATTGTGTAAATAAGTTATTAAATTGTGTACCTTTTATATAGTTCTTTTATTACTTCTAGGGACTCTAAGGCTATTCTCAACAACGAGGTTGCTAGGCTTAAGGGTAAGTGTTGCCAGGTCAGTTTTGTTTTAAATCGGCACATAGACCACATAAGGGATATGTGCCTTTCGGCCGCATTGGCAACCGAGTTTGATAACCAGTTGCCGAAGAAAAACTGACGTTCTTGCTACTCAACCAGTTGCCAAAAACGATAGGTTTTTCTTTTTTCACATTTGCCTGGTTGTTAAAATCGCAGTTGCCAAAAAAGAACTAACTTTCTTACTACTCAACCCGTAGCCACATTCCTTCAAAGGGTAGCAGACGAGCAGATGGATCACCTGACGATAAGCGATTGCCGCCGCCCATAGAAACCTGCAACACCAGTAAAGTCACAAGTTCGCTGCCTTTACCCCCTTTACCACCAATTGGGCTTCCGGTGCCTTCACTCACTCGACGAAACACAGCTTAGGCGCTGCTTTTTGTCTTAGCGTAAGTGCAGTCTTCTGTGACGATATGGTGTCACTCCAGTCGAGCCGGCCCATTCATGCAGATGCGTGGCTCTCCCACGGTATAGTCATGGTACCTATGTACCTACATCTATCGTTCCTAGAAATAAGAAAACTATATAACTTCTGAGCTCAGAAAAGCTCCATACAGGCTTTAAAAATCTAACAACATTATCTATAGTATGTACTTAGCAACCGCTAGCTGGCTTGCGCCCGCGCACACGGGTCGTCTACGGCGCGTGAGTTCCGAGACTGGCTCGTAAATGTCATATATTCGGATTGGCAGGTCATAATTGCAGTTATGAATTAAAGTTCCATTGCAACTTCAACCATTTAAATGTTTTTCTTTTCTATTTATACAGATAAGGTTCATAAGAATAAGGTTTTCATTTAATTATTATAACTACGGCAGATTAGATTAAAGACAAGCATTTCCGAGTTGTGAAAAAAAAGTCGGGTATGACATTCTGCTAATGAAAAAAACCGGCCAAGTGCGAGTCGGGCTCGCGCACAAAGGGTTCCGTAGCAGCAAATATAATAAACTTAACCAAAATTACAGTTAAATCAACCTATCTCAAAAACTATAAGAGATACTTTAATCAAACCAAAAATCGTTGAAAGAGTTAATTAGCATGCATCACCTCTATTTTTTTAGAATTTTATACCCCGTAGTTATAAAAATAGAGGGGGGGGGACATACTTTTTACGACTTTGAGAGCTGATATCTCAAAAAACCGTTCACTTTAAGAAAAATGTTTTTTAGAAAACTTTATATCATTTTAAAAGACCTTTCTATTGATACCCCACACGGGTATGTACATCGAAAAAAAAAAATTTCATCCCTCAGTTACATGTATGGGGGGCCCCACCCCCCAATTCTTTTTTTTACTATTTAGTGTCATATTTTTGTAGCGGTTCATACAACACATATTCCCATCAAATTTCATCACTGTAGTACTTATAGTTTCCGAGTAAATCGGCTGTGACAGACGGACAGACGGACAGACGGACATGACGAAACTATAAGGGTTCCGTTTTGCCATTTTGGCTACGGAACCCTAAAAAAAGAAGAATGTGAGCGAGTGAGCTATAAACTATCATCTTTGAAAACTGACTGGCCGGATGGCGCCATTGCATGCATTGGTAGTGACCCGATTGATAATATACTGTCATTTTTTTTATACTAGAGGCGGCAAACGAGCAAGCGGGTCACCTGCTGGTAAGTAATCACCGCCGCCCATGAACATCTTCGAGTCATACGCCAAAAGTTGTCCTGGGCAAACTATCGTCTGATGATCACTTGTGTTTGTTCAGTGTCTGGTTGCTATATGTATTTAAGTATTATATTTGAGACCCTCCGCTGTTTGTCTGATATCTGTAAGAAGTGCTTACGTCACTTACTCGTATTACTTATGGAGTCAGGCCAATGTATGAGATGTTATTGCGTGTGTGAAAAGGTCACAAAGAACAAAACCTGTGAATTCCCAACAGTCCCTTTCGTAACTTATGCAAAAAGTACGGAACCAAACTTTTCCGAGTTACGCTAATCCACGTATTATCTCACGTTACGTCAGGCGGAGGAAGTGTGAATGAAACTCAATCCGTCAGAACACTGATACGATCGCTTATGTCATGGGTGTAGTAATTAAATGTTTACCTTTTTTTGTGCCGAACTCGGCCCGTAACACTTGCGATTTGAACTTGTCGATTTGAAAGCTGCGTCTGCGGCGTCTTCTGAATCTGAAATATTAATAAGATAGATACCTAGATTCTCTTTATTGGACAACATGCTGCTAACAGCATAAACACATACGGTGACAGTACGTCAGAGCGTACTGTCGCCGTAGGTATGTTTTAAACGTGGAAGAGCCACGCTTTGGCATGAATATGCTAGCTCGACCTGAGTGATACCACGGCTAGTAACAATATATAGTACCTACCTAATGCGGATTAGTAAAAATAGATTTAAGCAATTGTTGTCAAGAGTAGGCTCATGTAAAAATAAACAGACTATAAAGTATCAGCCTATAAACTGTCCCACTGCAGGGCAAAAGTTCAAGTTGTGGCAAAGGCCTCCATCATAGAAAACAAGTCATCGCTACTTTGATATGAATAGGCTTAATCACCACGCTTGCCTAATGCGGATGATCACCCGAGCTGTGTTATAAAAAAAATTAAACATACTTTTTCCTTGACCTAGGAATCGAACCCAGGATGATCACAGCCTGGTATTTAAACCCTTAGGCGAACAGGGCGTCGCTATTCCATCAAATAAAATAAAACATCGGTAATTGGACGTAGATTAGTAAAAACGTTCCAACCCACAACATGTCCAAAATTGAGTTGAGTACACCATTATGATCAGCTAACATAGTACTACCATCTAGCGAAATGACTCTGTTCTAGCTTGTTTGTGTACACAGATACAGCTATGGTGGTCCAACCCACACATATGACAGGTGTCATTTTGAAAAACTCAGTAATGTTCCAACCAGTTTGAAACATTTTTGTCCTTTAGTTTTTATAAGACATGCGTTTATTTCAATTTTAACTAAAATGAACCAAGCCATTTGAAACGTTTTTGATAATAATAAAATGTTGATATTTTTTAGTTTACCTTACCACGAAAATGATTTAAGCGGCCTGGAACGTTTTTGAGAAATTCAAAGGGAATATTTATTGTTTAAATCTAAATCATAAAAACGATCTAAACATCCTGGAGCGTTTTAAAGAAATTAATAAGAATGTTTAAAGCTATTTTATAAGAATGATCTAAGAAAGCAGCCGTTATTTTTTAAATAATATTCCTTTCCGTCACCCTGCTCTGTACCCTCATGGGGACAAAACGGAATAAAAAGTTTCATCTGTCCCCCCTTTAGCGACAAGGGGACGGTTGAAATTTATTTGATTGCTTGACAGTTCCATCTGTCTATTATTGTATTTCTAATAAGGGGACAGATGGAACTTTTTATTTCTTGTTTGTCCCCCATAAAATTTAATGTATAGATATAATACTATATTATTATATATTTATGTAGCATACACAACATAACATTAAATAAAAGACAATGGTTTGGTTATTTAATCAAGTGTATGTATTTGAGCAAATAAATAAAAAAATCTTTATTCACTAAATATAATATAATGAATAGATGTTTCTTTGACTTTCTCACCTTTCATACACATAAAATGAATAGTAGATATTGTACATACAATCAGTTTTCTAATATTGCTCAGTCTTAAAACAACATAATTACATTATAACGATTACTTTACTAATTATCATAATCATCATTTAAGCCAATAGACGTCCACTGCTAGACATAGTTCTCCACACAGACTGGTTCTGTGCCACTCGCAACCAAGGGACTCCCGCGACCTTCACTAGATTGTTGGTCCACCTGGAGGGAGGCCTGCCACGGCTGCGGCCTCCTGCACGCGGCCTCCAATCAAAGATCTTTCCACCCCAACGGCCGTCTTTTCTCCTCGCAATGTACCCTGCCCATTGCCACTTGAACCACGCAATTTTTTGGACTATGTCTGCGATCTTAGATCTTCTGCGGATCTCACAAAGATTTGAATTTTTGGGATCTCATCATTTCTGACACGATCACGCAAGGAGATTCCGAGCATAGCCTTCTGAGTGACTTTGAGCCATCTGAAGCGGCTCATTGTAAGCGGCCACGTTTCGGTTCCGTATGTCATCACTGGCAATTTGATACGCACGCATTAAAGACTTTCGACTTTCGACAGTGTCTGAAACACTGTGGTAAATGGCCGAAATATGCTGCGTAGCTTCCCAAACGCTGCCAACGCTCCCAGCCGAGTTGCATTCGCCGATCGATCTCTTTTTCGAAGTTTGACTTACCAAGTTGCAATTTTTGTCCGACTTAAATATATTCGTCTAAATTCCAGTGTAGAGCTAACAACTTTTACAGGAGTGGGTATGACATGAGAGTTCAAGATAACGTTCTTCTTGTCCATGTTCATTTTGAGACCCACTTGTTGAGAGATTCGACTGCGGTCGTCGAGCATTGTGCTTAGGTCTTCCAAGGTCTCCGCCAAGGACAAATCGAAGGTGCGTCATGTACTCGCCATTTATATTGATGCCAAGTCTATTCTATTCCAGAAGTTTAAAAACGTCCTCCAACAAAGTTGTGAACAGTTTCGGGAATATAACGTCACTCTGCCTCACACCTCCCTGGAGTGGCATGGGCTTAGACTTCTGGTCCTGAAGACGAACTGACATGGAGGCATTTGCGTTTGCGGTCTGCAACACTTGTATGTACCGGTAGTCTATTCGGCACCTTTGGAGAGCTAAGCATAATGGTAGATATACTCTTCGGTCTTCTGTACAAGTTGAATGTGGTGTATGGCGCTAAAGCCTTTCCAGAATCCAGCTTGTCCCGGAGGCTTGAAGTCATCAAACTTACGTGCGGGCTTCCGATCCCTCAAGAATTGCGTGGCTCAAGTGGGCAAGGTAAATTGCGAGGAGAATAGACGGCCGTTGGGGTGGAAAGGTCTTTGATTGGAGGCCGCGTGCAGGCGGTCGCAACCGTGGCAGGCCTCCCTCCAGGTGGACCGACGATCTAGGGAAGATCGCGGGAGTCCCTTGGATGTGGGTGGCACAGTGTCACCCACATCCGAAGGAACGATCTATGTGGAGAATGTTGGGGGAGGCCTGTGTCTAGCAGATTGGCTGAAATTATGATTATGATGATTGGTAAAGTAGCTAATTGTTATATGTAATTATGTTGTATTAAGACTGATTATCAATATTGGAAGACTGATTGCCATTATCTACCTACTGTGATTTATTTTACAAGTATGTGTGTGACCGATGATAAAAACAAAGAAGAGAATTAAGAAATTTTTGTTCAAATACACTTGGTTATATACCCAAAGCACTATCTTTTACTTAATGTAATGTTGTATAAACTACATAATACATATAGTATTATCTGTATACATAAAGTGTTATGGGGGACACCAAGAAATAAAAAGTTCCATCTGTCCCTGAATCTCTAATAAGGGGACAAATTGAACTTTTTATTCCGTTCTGTCCCCATGAGGGGACAGTGCAGGGAGACGGAAAGGAATAATCCCGGCTCCTGACTTCGATATCGAAACTACAGAATAACTTTACATTTTTAATATTCAAATTTGATTAAATACTGTCTGAATAATATGTTTTTTTATTAAATCTCTTTATTTTCTTATTTTGAAACGTTTTTGCTAAATATGTAACGAAACGACTTCCAAGGAAATCACGATTAATTAAAAACGTTCCAAGTCTAAAATCACGTTTTTTTTAATTAAAAAAATAAAAATTGAATGTTTTATTAATGTAGAAAAAAAGGTATTAATAATATATTTTAGATCATCAATGACCCAACTTAAAATATTTCGCTATCACAGAAGACTACTCAATTTAACTTTAAAACGTTATTACTCAAAACAAGCATTTTGTGGGTTGGAACGTTTTTATTAATCTACGTCCAATTGTATTACATCAATAAAATATTCGAACTGCGTCAGACATAAATCATAAACTCGAATAGTCATTTTAATCATTTCCATCTGCTCAATCGTGCCAACAATAATTGTATTTTCACAAACTCATTAAGCTATGGATCTATGACATTTCTGAAGTAACAATGGTAAGTTCCCATAGATAAATCACGAGGCGACCGCGAGAGAAATGCGGACTAAAAATAGTGATGCGTCCCGTGAAATGACACTCGATTCATTATCTATTTCATTCGAATACCCTTTGAGAATATCTCGATAGAAGTCGCTGTGGGTAACAGCATGAAGGGGGATTTCTTAGTTAGATTCCCATGTCCCCTCCCCACTCTGGCAAGGACGGGACTCCTCCTGAGTTTTATTCGGTAGACTCCCGCTGTCACGCGGGATGAGTCCGACATAAATTTAAAATATGCATAATTGCATTTCTCCTGGAAGACCAAAAAAAGTGATCCCTAGCCCTTCACAGTGTCGGCCCGGGGTCTAAATCTTGAGAGTCTTGTATAGGTACCGTCATTTATCCGAAGGTTAGTAAGCTAGTTTCCCACCAATTTATTTCCAGGTCGTAAAACTCTGATGTTCTATATCTTCATTGGATTAGAAGGGTTAGTAAAATAATACAGTAGGACTAGGAAGACTATGTACAGTGGCCAGCACATCAAGTTACTACAATCTGTCAAATTTCCTCAGTTGATATTGAACCAAACACGTTTGACATAAAAGTGAGGTTCGATTGAAGAAATTTGACAGATTGTAACTTGATGTGCAGGCCGTACATTAGCCACAATGGCTCATCCAAATTTTTAAAGTAAAGAAAACTACAGATAGGTAGGCAAATTTCAATATCGGTGTTACAAACAATCTATATCTATACTATTTATATAGAGATAACTTCTATAGACAACGACAAGGCTTATAGGTAAACCGAAAACACGAAACGCTTGCGCGATGTATTTGGACACAGCGCCATCTATTGGTTCATTTCTGAATTACGTTCCCGAAGCGAAGTGAGGGCGGGCCACTAGTATCTAATATAGAAAAATAAATATTTGTGTTTTGGTTGATGCTACCCATAACATAATTGAAAGTTATTTGTTATCGAAATAAACTTTAGTGAATTATTCTCACTCGAATACATTTCCTTTCCGATGTCATTCGATTCACGCGAGTAAAAGTCGCCCCAATCACATCACAAATATATGCAAACAATACGATATAGTAATTAACCCGGATACTTTTGTCGTAACCGATGTACTTTGAAGTGTATTGATGGCTCCTCAGACCATTGCCAGATCGGATGTGCTGGTTGTCGTGAGGTCATTTCGCCACGGACCATGAGGAATTTGGGCTATGGGTGTACTGAGAGCGTGCATAAATATTTTTATGCATAAATGGGCAAGCTGACCTCATTGATGTTTGATTGTCTTTCTTTGTTTTCATTTGTGGTGTTGACCCCAGGTGCTTTCATACCTTTTCCTAATAATCATTGTGGTTAGTTATGTAATTAATTCAAAGTTCAAATTCTATTCAGATGACCTCGATGACGCAGTGGCTAAGGTGTTCGCCCGAAGCGCAAAAGGTCCCGGGTTCGATTCCCGGTCAAGTCAATTTAGGAAACTACATTTTCAAAAATTTCTTGGGTCTGGGTGTTCTGGGTTGACACCACCAGTTAATTTTAGTCGCCTGGCATTCATAGTACAGGTTTCTGGCGCATTTATTATTATTTATTCATTATTATTTATTAACCGTGCTTTTTTACTCGAACTGCCGAAGAAAGGAGGGTAATTAACCGCCATATACTTACTTCACGAGGACATTATCGGTACTGATGGGAACAAACATTTTTCCCCGAGGGTCTTATCTTATAAAATTGCCTCCCCATACATTGCATCAATCAGCTGATCACTTTTGTATGGGAAGTTGAGTTTTTCCCCAGTTAAAGACAAGAAAGTTTATGTTACAAAACTGTTGAGATAGAATTTGTTACAAAAGCATATCTTACAAAAGGGAGCAATCGGGTCCGCGTCCGCATGTAACCAATGAACTTCAACTATTATATTATTATTAATTTATATAATATTAAGTATTGGTTGTTTAGTGACAATTTGACATCTCTCATCAAAAATAATCAATCATCGTATAGATAGACTTCAGTTCTACAGAACGCCATCAAGCGTACAGCCCCCATTTTACGACAGATTAATGTTAACATATCTACATTAATCTTGCCAACAATTTGAAATATGGCAGTCAATATTATCCTACTATTTACCAAGCGCAGTAAAACTATATCATTTAAAATAAATCACCGAATCCAATTCCATAGCAATAATGTCTTCTTTAAAAGCGATTTGGCGCAACACCAATATCGTGCGTCCAAGATAGTCAATTTACTATCAATAAATCTTATTGGGATGGTATCTGTTATTTTATTAATTTATTGCGCGTGCGATGACACTAAATGTTCTTTGTGGACATACTCCACCTTCTAATAAAACGCGATTGAGTTATTACCGCATTAAAGATCTTGCCATCTCGTTCCAAAACGCAGAATTAAAATGGGCTGGAGAGAGTTTCCTTCCGGAACTTTTTATAGATCTAGTTTTGTAATAAGGGCAAACATGGTACCTACAGTGTAACTGAATGCTCCCCAGCAGGTCAACATATTTCTGAAAATTTCTGAATTTCAATAGATGGCGTCGGGTGTCATGTTTCGTCTTTTCAGTTTACCTAAAGCTTTATATTGCAATCTATAGAATTATTAGGGAGAACCATGTAATTGCTAAACATTGAATAACCTTCATTATACTCTTAAGGATCAACTAATGCTGAGGTGAAGATAATGCAGCACGTAGAATTATTCAATTTTAGTACTTGTTTGAAAATCTTGATTACGATCCACGAATCTTCTAAAGTGTAATAACGCCTAAATGTTCCACGATTATTTGTCGAACCCATCGCCTCTAAGAGGCAGTGTCACTACCAAATCTGTGTTTGTGATAATCAATGACATTTCAGGTGGAAAGTCATTGGTGACAATGAATGTAAGCCGTGCTGTGTAGCCGTATATAAAAAAATCGTTCGAATCTTCAAGTCAACTCATCTTTCGTCGTGCTCTTTCGCACCTGGTACACAAACGGCCTATCTATATGTCATTTTTTGTTACATAACGTTGTATTGTGTCAGAGACAAGTCATGCTATCGGGTAATTAATCTATCCGCTCCAGAAATCGCGACTTGACGCCGGACGATGCGTGTGCGCAGCTAATTCGATTACGAGTGCACACCGGTGGATAGATTCGCGAAAATCTGTGCTTCAAGAATTTTCGAATTTGCTCCTAAGAAAAGTTTAGTGGTGGTTAAATTAGTAGTTTGGTCTGTTGTTAATGTAATATGGATTTATGGCATCTATCGCATTTTCTTCTTTTACTGTAAGAGAACCCTTTGAGAATACAACTTTAGTTGCAAAACTGCCACGTCTACGTAAAATCCGTTATTCCTCTAAAATTTTCATCAATATTAAGAATCTGATGTCAAAAGTTAGTAAGTCGAAGACCCAAATAAACTGAGTTGGCTAATGAATGAAGAATGAATTTTAGATGTTTTTCAAGGTTTTTAATATGCCGCACTATAGGCTAGAACCGAATTTTAGCGGGAATTAAGTCTAATTGTCAACTATGCCCAATATTGACTAACTTAATTTTATTCGACAGTTTATGAGTTGGACTATATTTACTAAATAAAAATTGGAGAGTATAGATAAAAAAATTCTTAGTTAAATTGATGCTCAAAATGTAAGTACCCACAAATTTACTTACAACGGCTATTTTATCTGCGGATAGTTATTCGCATTTTGTGAGTGTTTTAAAAGTTTCATTATGATAAATTTAGTGTTTTCGCAATGAGTGACGTATCCAAAGTAAGGTACTGTTTATTGGTGTATTTGTTATTATGAAATGGTTTAGTGTAATTTTATTTTTTAGTTTGATATTATCGCAAAATAGTCATACTACGATTGTTTCTAAGGTTTTAAAAAATGGCAGATGTTTGCATACTTTGATTTTGCTTTTACTTGATTAAGTGACTACCTAAATTTATTTTAAATGATGATTTAGAACAGCCCCATGTAGCCTACATTTTATACAAATTATTTTCAGTAATTACCCGTATGAAGCTATGATATCTATTCTATACTATTTATAAAGAGATAACTTCTATGGACAACGACAAGGCTTATAGGTAAACCGAAAACACGAAACGCTTGCGCTAAGTAATTGGACACAGCGCCATCTATTGGTTCATTTCTGAATTACGGTCCCGAAGCGAAGTAAGGGCGGGCCAAGGAAACGTTTAATTAAAGACCAATTTAAAAGAGAACTAGGAATTCTTGTTGACCACCCAAAACCTGGATACGGATCCACTAATTGCAATACTGGAAATACAGCCAGCGTGTTTTTTCAAAATGCAGGAAAATCTGCAGAAATAACTGGGGGTGGACATAGCATTATTCATAGATTCACGTAATACTGCAAACAATATCTTGTGGATAGCAGTCGATCTTGAATTATTTTAAAACTTATGCCATGGTAACAGCAAAAAAAGTTTATTTCCTTATATCCGTTGGTTTTATATACCCACAAGTGTACACAAGGTGCTAATACACGGTTCAGAAATCATAAAACACGCAGTACGACTCTGTAAGCTTCGTTTGGAGATGAATCAATAAAAATACTATAAGTAATTACTTATACTCTGATTTATAATCATGTAATATCAACTGACAGTTGGCGGGTTGTCGCGTTATCGTAATACAAAAATAGTGTCGGTCGTGAGTAATCGAAAGTTCAATTGCGATTCAATTATTTTCATTTTCTTTTCATGACATGAGAAATCTTGAAATTACATTTGGAGGCTGATTGATGTCCAAACTTCTAACTAAATGTACGAATTAATCACACACAACTTCGCGATTTACGCATTTGGAAAGTTCGTTCGTTCGAGCAAAGATTTGAATGGATTAAAATCTCTACGTTCGAGCATGTATGTAAGTACTGGAATAAAAGTAAATAATAATATTATTCTAAGATTATTCTTCTGTTCGTTGGCATCGGTTGCACTGTCTGATCCATTGTTGGTCTTTTACCTTTAAAAAACTGTTTTATGCAAATAAACAATATTTTAGTTCTGTTTGATTTGATTGTTTTGCGAATGGTAGCTCAAATCAAAATTATGAATTATTTGTGAAGAAGACAGAACAAAATATGCACATCAGAGCAGGGGAAACAATCATAGAACTTTCAAACTAGAAATATAATCGGGCTAAATAAAAAAGAGCAAGACAGTAGTATTATTTTTTGAATAGTAGATGATATTTAATTAAGTAGGGCTATATCAGTAAGAGTTTCTTTATAGATGGTAGGATATAACCTTGCTTTCACAGCT